>CM022944.1:14256830-14451830 GCA_012931725.1 Litsea cubeba | reverse complement strand
CAATCCTTGAGTCCAGTTTTCTTTCATGTGGCTTATAAGGTCGTGCCTCAGCTGGACAACCCCAAATGTGCAAGTGCCTGATGCTAGGCTTTTTGCCTGTCCAAAGTTCATATGGGGTTTTGGCAACTGCTTTGCTCGGTACTCTGTTAAGGATGTACACTGCGGTTTTTAAAGCTTCTCCCCAAAGTGACTCTGGCAAGGAGGAATGACTAATCATACTCCTTACCATATCCTTAAGAGTTCGGTTTCGTCGCTCTGCAACACTGTTCATGCTGGGTTTGCCCGGCATGATGTGTTGCGGAACAATTCCACACTCATCGAGGAAAAAGCGAAGGGTCCTGGACGGTGTTATCCGGAACCGTCATACCTCCCTAGTACTCACCACCACGGTCTGATTTGACAACCTTAATTTTCTTTCCAAGTTGAAGTTCAACTTCAGCTTTGAAATATTTGAAAACGTCTAGAGATTGTGACTTCTCATGTATCAAATATAGGCAACCGAACCTAGAGTAATCGTCTATGAACGTAATGAAGTACTGTTGTCCATTCCATGAAGCCGTAGGGAATGGACCACAGATATCAGTATGTATGAGTTCTAAGACATCCGCAGCTCTCTTGGCACCTAATTTTCTTACATTTGTTCGTTTCCCCTTGATGTACTCAACACAGACTTGAAGGTCTGTCAAATCTAGGGGTTCAAGAACTCAATCAGACACAAGCCTCTGAATTCTCTGCTTAGAGATATGACCTAAACGCTTGTGCCATAAGGTGGCAGAATTCTCACTTAATTTTGGCTTTGTACCACGTAAACTTGTTTGAAATATTTCATTATAGGAACTAACAACATCAAGCATATACATATTATCAATTAAAGAACCGGAACCAATAAAATTTGAATTTTGATAGAGACTAACTTTATTATTTCCAAAAGAACAAGAAAAACCTGATTTGTCCAAACTAGAAATAGAAATTAAATTCCGTCTAAAAGATGGTGCAAAAAATGTCTCAAACAAATCCAAATAAAACCCAGTTTTCAATTGTAATCTGAAAGTCCCTATAGCCTCCGCCGCAACTTTATTGTCGTCGCCCACAAAGATGAATCTTTCAGCATCACTTGGCGGTCGGCTCCACAGGCAACCCTGCATAGATATACTTATGTGAGTAGTAGCACCAGAATCTATCCACCAAGTATTTGTAGGTACAGAAGCTAAATTAACTTTAGAACAAACTAAAGTTAGAGTCATACCCTTCTTTACACGCCAGGCGACATACTTGGAACACTCCTTCTTCATGTGCCTTGACTTCTTGCAGAAGTAATAGGTAAACTCCTCATCCTGCTTCTTTTGTTTCTTCTGCTGAGAAGATCCTTCCGCGGCAACCTTAGCTCTTTTATTTTTCTCATTCTGAGAGGTTGAGGCCAAGTGAGCACTCTCTGTCTTATCTCGCTGCTGCCTTTCTTCTTCTTGCACACAGTGAGATATAAGCTCATTGAGGGACCATTTGTTCTTCTGAGTGTTATAACTCACTTTGAATTGCCCAAAGTGTGCAGGAAGAGAAATCAAAACCAAGTGCACGAGCAAGTCCTCAGACAGCTACAACTTAAGCGACTTGAGTTTTGATGCGAGATGAGACATCTCCATGATCTACTCCCTTATGTTCCCTTTGCCCTTATACTTCATCGCGGCAAGCTTAGCCAAAAGGTTACTTGCCTCCGATTTTTCGTTCTTGGCAAAATATTGCTGAATTTCTTCCAGGAACTTCTTGGCGCTCTGGCTCTCAGTAATAGAGCCCCGAAACGCTTCCGGAATGGAGCGTTTCATGATCATCAAGCACATTCGGTTAGATCGATCCCACTTTTCAATTTTAACCTCATTGGGGTTTACTGTAGTAGCAGCGGGTTGATCCGACCGAAGTGCTAGATCCAAATCCATACAACCGAGGACAATCTCCACGGTTTCTTCCCATACTTTGAAGTTCATCCCGCTCAGCATTGGGATATTGCTGACTTGGGCAGAAACATTCGTAGCAGTAGCAACAGAAACTAGGTAGAGAACAAAATAAACAAGCACACTCACATTAACAATCATGTCATAAAAATAAAACAAGACATTACCCAAAAAAAAATCCAAATTGGGGACCCATCTCAAGATACCTAGCACAACATTAACTCCTAGTCTTTGGACAGAGAAATTAACTGCAAGTGGTACTCTTAGTGCAATGATCAAATACTGACAATCAGTTCTGTCAGACAACAACCTTTCCTTGGACCGACTGTTGTTCACAAGAAAAAGTCTTTATAGTCATCACGCATTTATCGATGCAGGCGCGTTGTTATTTGGCCAAACTGTGTCTTCCTTTGGGCCGAGCACAATTCGCATAAATAACTCCGCACAAATATCTATGTATTTTCAGTCAAATTAATCTTCATAACAGAGGTTACTTTGGCAACATGTTGCTTCAATTAGTTTAATTGAAAATACTAGACTATCTGAGCAAAATAATAATAAATAAATAAAACAACCATTAAAAAAAAATTGCCCAGCGCATAGGCGCCAATCCCAGAATATGAACACGATAAAATCATGTCCAAAAACCGCCATACGAATAGAATATCCACAAATCCTAATAATCTAATAACGATGGTGGCTCTGATACCACTTGAAAGAATTAAATCACACAGAAAGCCATAAACAAATTCTAGATGCAAATATTCTAAAACATAATATCAAGAATTCTAGGATCCTCATCATGTCAGATTATTAAAGATTTATGGATTCGGGTGAGATACCTGGATCCATTGTGAACGACTGTCTACTGTTGTGGAAATACTACGACAATTAATCACGAACGGATGAATACAAGCGAGTGGGTGGTTTGTGATCTTCCTCAACCAAATCGCCTTAGTTCCTCAATGGGACTGTCGTCTCTCTTCCAGATGGGGAGAAGAAAAACTGTATTGTGATTTAGTATATTGGGGACCATAACCGAAAGGGTCTTTATATATTGCTTATTTAGGGTTCCCATGATCCCGTAATTAAGACAAAATTGGTATCTACTCAATTAGTCCATATCAATTCGAGCAGTCAATGGGTTTACCAAAATTAGACCACTTGATTTCAGCCCATTAAATTAAATAGCTAATATAATTGAAGAAACAAAAGATATGTTTCCCAATTTAGTAAAGGAAACGTGGTTTCCTAACATAAGCTCCATACACAAAGCTACAACATCCATCTTCGTCGTCAAATTACAAAATAGTACTACAAACAAACGCCATAGCAAGAGGAGAAGTCAAAATCAAGAAAATTAAGCAAGAAATTGTGAGAAAGAGAAGCGGAAATGCAGATCTAAATAATAGCAAGATGTGCAGATTAGATTGAGAGATTTGGAGACGTACCAACAAATAAAAAACTCTTGTACTAGAAACAATGGAACAGAGAGTTGCAACGATAGCATGCGTAATTGTACACTAGTATAGTTTTTATTTTTTTGGTAATAGAGGGTGGGTGTTGACGAAGAGAAAAGTTCATTTCATAGGAATAGGAAGAGGAAGAGCCATAAACCAATAAATGATACGTTTGATGGGAGTCCTTTTTTTTGTTGAAACTGGCTACGAACGACCAATTACGAGACCTTATTTTTTGGGGAGAAACAGAAGCACGGCAGTTGCTTCTTTTGGAATTTGAAAAGATGTCAGTTGTTTTAATTAGGCTCTTATTTTTTAGAATTGACAAAAAGATGGCAGTAGCTTCCTTTTGGGGCCTAATTTTTTTGGAGACCTAAAGCAAGGGCTTTTCTTGTTTATGTTCAATTTAAGGTATAAGGGTTTCAATGTAAAATATATCCTTAATAATTACCCCTTGGGGGATGTGATGTAGTTCTTGAAATTGATAATTGACTGCCTACGATGAAGTATAAGTTGGAATTGGGCTTGTTTGCCTGTTGGGTTCAGAGAAATCATGTTGAAGAGAATTACAAACTTCCAAATGCTCAAGCACAAGTAAAACCCAACATTTAGGGCATGTTCTGGCAGCCACATATCAACAAAAAAAATTGAGAAAAAGTTAGCCGATTTTCCGTAGGGAAATTTTTTTTTTCACATTTGGTGTGACTACTTTTTTGCGAGGATAAGAGTGAAAAGGAGCTAAAATCTTCATGAATCTGCAAAAAAGCACTTCCAATATTTATTTTTTTTATCTTTTTTCTTTTTGGGGATGTTGAAGAAGATTTTCTGCAAAAGAGGAAAAACCCGCTGAACCGATTTGCTGTGGACACTATGCAAATGTGCCTTAAGCTAGAATTTGAAGGATTCCAAAGGCAAAAAGTAAAACATTTCAAAAGTCAGATTTTTTGAGTTCCACCATTCAAACAAGGACTTTTGAATACTCTATGGACGGCATCTGACATTATTTTCAAATATTTCTAACACATGAGATTCCCTTAAAAATCCCTCCAAACAAAGGCCTCCTAAGTCCTAACTCTTCCAACAAGCAGTTAATTTACAAACGCGAGGGATACATTGTACCTGGCCCAAACGGATCTATAACACGACTAATATGCCCAATTTTTCTCAAAAGAAAACAGTACTATACACAAAGTCCCAAACATACATGCATCCAACTTTTTAATATTGTTTGCTTTTTCGTGGCTGAAATCTTAATGAATCCTCAACAACTAGAGTCAAATGTATCCCACACAGAAGAAGTATATCGCATGATTAAATATACTTTTCACTTGGATATTCTACTAATTTATCATGTCATGTGGCCGGGCACTCCAACAACCCTGATAACAACTGTCCTACAATCTTTGTCAAATGCCAATACAACCTTGATTAGAGCTGTCCTATAATGTTTGTCATGTTTCAATACAGACTTTGGTTAGAGTTCAAACCAATCTTTTTATTATATGTTTGTCAAATGTCAATACAAAAAACTTCTCTCTTTTCTCTTGGGAAGGCGTTGAGTATATTAGCATACATAAGCCAAACACATTAGACAAAGGCATTGAGTACAAACTAAGGAAAATGGTCATGAACTCGAATGTAAGACTATCGTTATTGCAGATTCCCTACAGGGATTCTCTTTAACTAACTGTTGAGGAAAGGATTTCAAAAGCTTTATTATTCAACAACGGCCTAATCGTCTTTTTTGAGCTCTTAGTTTGGTACGGCTTGCATGGCTTTTTTTGTGCTTTGACTCTCTCTTGTAGCCCATGACTCTCTCTTGTAGCCCAAGTCCCGAACATAGCCGTTTGGTATATGGCTAAAAGACAGTAGGAATGATGAAATGTGGTTGGGTTTAAGTGGATTGAGAATTTTAAAATATGAGAAAACTTACAGCCATTGAAAATAAAAAAAGAAATCCCAGAATTTAAACTATTTTTGGATCAATCCAATGTTGAAAAACTAGGTGAGTTGACTCTAGACTCTATCGAGTCATCATATTTTGATGAAAGACCGAGTCAAATGTAGTGTGAACATGATTGAAGTTTCGAATTAGCATTTTAAGAATGATTGATTGGAATGTAATAAATTTACTAATTTGAATAATACTATGATGAGGTTATCTATAGTAATAGATATATTTAAACTTTGATAATTCTCTCAAGGAAGGATAATTTCAATAGAATAGCCCTTTTGAAACTGCTAATACTAGTGGATTTGCACGTGCACCGAACACAGTTTTACTAATAAATTCTTAAAAAAATAAAGTTCTTAAAAAATTCGGTAGAAGCTTCAATACATTTAAAAACTAAATTTCAACAGAAAATGAGTGATTGTAAATTGCAAGGCCCATGCAATGTCCAAATACAACTGTTACTACTTTTTTTTCTATACATTTTAAAATAATAAAACAATGATATAGTGAGAAAAATGAGATCTCAAAAGACAATCGATATGGAATAGTAGTAACGTTAGCATAATAAGCAGTTTCTATGAAATTTTCAATTTAAACCTCATGAATAAGAGCAATAATAAATAAATATATTCATTCCCTTGAAATGCCCTTTTATAATAAAAAGAAATTCACAAAAGTTGTTTATTAAGAAACTAAAAATTATACAGAACAATAATAATTTTATGATAGCAATCTATAAGACCTACCACTAAATTGCATTTATGAAATTATCTTTAGCAATCACTAATATCAGAAGAGGACTAATATTTAGTAGTAGTTATCACATTATCCAACTTGTGATTATTTTTCCAACAGGGGTATAAATCAAGATCAATACAACTATTACGTCAGATTGAAAATTCAATTATTCTAATTAAATAAAATACAAACACATGAAGCAAAAAGAAAAAGAATATTTAAAATTTTTTTCATGTTAACTTTCATTAAAAGAGAGAAAAAACAGGGCGGACATAAAATGAGTTTAAGTTTGTACATTTCACTTTCTTATTTATGATATTTTGTCAGTTGCTACTTTTTTCTAAAAAAGAAAAAGAAAAAACTAAACATAAAGCAATAATGCAAACGAAGTATTTGTATATATGGGATGTGCTTATAAGTTTTTGAGGTTCCTATTCCTTTTTCAAAGGCCATAATAAATAATATACAACTGAAGGAACATCAAATTACAAATACTTAAGGTTAGTGTACAAAAGATTAAAGGGTTAGTATTGAAAAAATAATAATAAAGGGTTACATCCGTACAAAGAAAATAATCTCATATCTTCTGAAAATCTCCCGGAGCCTTCTGATGTTCTTAACTCTCAAATTTCAAATACAACTACCACTCAAGTATTTTTTAGTTCCACCAAAAAATAAAAATAAAAATAAATAAATAAATAGAAACTATATGCACAATTAGCATTGTTTCAGGTAAAAAAAAAAAGAGAGAGAATGTTAATTCTCTTGTGTGTAGTCAATTTGGTATTTGAATTATAACACAACCACCAATTGGCCACCGGTAATAATAACAAAAGTAGCAACTTAGCTAATACATTTTGTCACGACTTTTAAACTGATTTTTAGGCTGATGGCGAAGTATTTAAAGTGCCCACAAAATTATAAGTATTGAACACCAAAAGGTAGAAAGTAAAATACACTTGATTCCTTTTCTTTTGATCTATTATAAAATACACTATTCATTATCTTTTTTATTTTCATCCCGTCTTAGTTCAAGGTTTATTATTGAAAAAGCACATGGCATTTATGTTTTCAGAGTTAAAAGGCAGTATGTACACCATGAACCACATAATGGAGTAAATAGTGCATAGTTAAAAAAAAAATTTTCCTACCTTGGCTTAGTTTATTAACCGGGGTGGACAAAATAGTGCCAAGAAAGACTAAAAAAACTTTCTGAATGATAAAATCTTAAATATTTTTCCTTTGAAATGATTCTTTAATAGCGCCATATCTCACAATTAATTTTACAGAACAAAAAAAAATGAATAAAAATTTGGAAATTAGTGAACAAAATGGTTCAATGAGAACCACAAATGAATGCTTATTGGTCTTATCCCACTCTTGAGGGGTTCATTTGGGTATAGTAGTGCGTAGTTAGCAATTTTCCAGAGAATTTAGGGGGCTTTTTCATAATTTTAGATTTTTGAGATTATGGTACCGTTGGGTAGATATTTTTAATTCCTAAACTTTGGTCTTCTAGCTCATCTTGATCCGGATCCTCAAAACCCCTCTAAACCCAGGCCTGACCCAAAGTCTATTTTATACAAATTGGGAAATTTCCATTATATCTCCATCTTTATCCATCCGATTCACTCTCTCTTATCTCTTTTCTTTCTCTTTCCTTTATCTCATTCTATTTCCTCCCTTACAACATCTTACTCTCTTTTTATTGGACAGGTGTGTAGTGAAACCGTAATACATCTTACTCCTTTTTATAATAGGGTATAAATAGATACAAAGTACTCTCTATTTATTGGGCAGATGTGTAGTGAAACCATACTACATCTTACTCTCTTTTATAATAGGGTATATAAATATAAGATAATATATATAATAATAATACTAAGTGGGGCCCACATCTTGCATTTTATTGGGCAGGTGTGTAGTGAAAAAAGTACTACATCTTGCTCTTTTTTATTGGCCGGGGCACTCCGATTAACCCGCCATAATGATCATGCTCATTAACACTAATGCATTTTTTTAGATTCTTCAACATTGCTTTTCTACTATTTATAGTTCTACTTAATGAAACCAATGCCAAATATTAAATTAAATACCGCTTATCGAATGTATCTCTATTATACCCTAAAATGTTCTCCACTATTTTATCCTTTTCCTAGACTCGTCCACGACTCTTTATAGTAATCTATACATCTCTACCCAATTTCAAAATTTATCCAAAAAAATGCCCTACATATTCTACACTACCAGAGACTTCTAGATTATTCTAGACCCATTATCACATGGAAAGCTATACATTATTTATCCATACCAATCATTGCTAGATTTTAGTGTTTAACATTTGATTTTGATGTGAATAGTTCAATTTGGTCCATTTATTGTCGACATAAAAAAATGCCAAAATTCTATTGACCCATTGTTGTAGGTCATGAATAGATGGGCCTAAACCTAATTGTGCATTGTGCTCACTTATGTATAGAAATGCCTAAATCCACTCAACAACGGACCCACTCTTAAATTTTTGTGGATGGGCGTAGGCCATTGAAAAACCTTAAGCCATGTCTAATTTTGGTCCATACAACTTGACCATTTTAAAATCATGCTCTAACTCATGACCCAAACCACCAATATATATGATCATAGTAGGTAGATATAGATAGAAATAAATCTAAAGTAAGTGGGGCCCACATCTTGCATTTGATTGGACAAGTGTATAATGAAAAAAATAAAAGTAAAAAGTAAATGGGGCCCACATCTTGCATTTGATTGGACAAGTGTGTAATGAAAAAAATAAAAGTAAAAAGTTGTAAGTGGGGCCCACATCTTGCATTTGATTAAGCAAGTGTGTAGTGAAAAAAAGGTAAAAATCTCTACATCTTGCTTTCTTTTATAATAGTAGAAGAGCAGAGGATAGAGGATAGAGGACTAGGAATATCCCTTTTGGCACTGCTAATACTAGTAAAGGGCCTCATCTTTTGAGGATGAGGATGAATTGAGGCCTACGCACATGACATGACACGTGGTCCGTAATCTAGACCATAAAATTCCAGAAAGTGGGTTGGTTATATGTAAATGCTCTCCTCCAAGCATATAGCACGTGCAGTCCAGCTCTATGGGGCCCACTTGGGTGCAACTTTAATTAGTACAGGTCCTTTGATAATCTTGTTATCCCATGGTCTAACACCAAGACTGATTTTACACTCCTTAAACATTCACTCATTATTGGATTGAGTCTAAAATAAATATATAGTTAAGAGGTCATTAAACTTTAAGGCTATTAATTAAATCAACGGCCAGGATAATATTGTGGGGTCAATTTTTATTTTTTTTGTTTGTTTGTTTGTTGGTTTTTGGGCTCTCCCTTTCCCATAAGCTCTTAAATTAAGGGATAAAATAATGGGGCTTTTGGCGGCAGGTCCCTTGAGATTCCGTTTTATAGCCTAAGGTCCATCACACTTTTTCGCAGCGGCGGCAGTCCTCATTTAAAACTGATGCAGATAAAAAGATAAAAATGCCCCTTTATACGTCAGCTTTGAAACTGCCGAGTCCCCCTCCATTCTTTTTAAACACCCCCCCCCCCCCCCCCCCCCCCCATCAAGAACACAAAAAAAAGGAAAAAGAAAAAAAGACTCAGAGAGATTCATAGAACAAACGGATTCCGTTACTGAAGATGACGGAGATGCAAGGCATAAGCTGCAGGCCGTTAGTCGAGTGCACAAGGATGACGACAACAACTTCAACGATGCCGTTATCCATCGACGTGGCAGAGACGACCGAGGCCAGGATCCGACGGCTTATATCAGAGAACCCCCTGATCATCTTCAGCCGTTCATCATGCTGCATGTGCCACGTCATGAGGTGCCTCCTGGCCAGGCTCGCGGTCCACCCGACCGTGATCGAGCATTTCAATTTCGTCAATCGTGTTCTCAATTGAAAGATAAAAAACAGACAGTAATGGCGCTTTGAGAAAAAGATACTCTGGTTGAACACATTTCAATTGCAATTTGAACAAATTAGGGGCATCTATAGCCAGAGAGAGTGGAGCATTGGAAACTGTCCATTGACAGGTTTTAAGATTCAAGAGATGAATCTTGGGCTCTTTAATAAAGCCCACCCCAATCAAGTTCAGTATCTGTAGAGAGGGAAAGCATTCAGAGTTTAGATAATTTATCAGAGTTTATAAGAAACTCAGATAAATTTATCAAAAACCGAGACAAATTTCACAAAAACTCTGATAAACTGGACAAAAACTCAGATATATTTTCTGCAAAACTCAAATAAATTTATCCGAGTATTTGGAAAATTTTTCAGAAACTCAGATAAATTTGCCAAAAGCTCAGATAAATTATCTGAGTTTTGCAAATTTATCTTTATCAGAGTTTCCGAAAAATTTATCTAAGTTTCTGACAAAATTTATCTCCGTTTTGAAATTTTTAATTGAGTTTTTGAACAAATCTGTGTGAGTTGTTTTGCAAAAAAGATTTTGGTTGCTATGATTAAAAGAGATAGACTTACATGAAATGGGAAAAGGAAAGAAAAGGCAACGACAGCATCGGGTTTTTGTGTTATGCATAATCCGTCGCAGGAAAAGGCCCGGACTGGTCGCGTTTCCATCGCCAGGCCGTCACCATCGTGGCTAGTGTAGTCGGAGATGGCCGACTTCGATTTGCAGAGCTCTCTGGTGAAATCCCTCGTTCTTAGAGAAGAAGACGGAAGGGGATCTCTAGGACAACAGAGAAGAAGACGGAAGGGGATCTCTAGGACAACAGAGAAGAAGACGGAAGGTGTTATGCTGAAACTATTGAAAATGGCAAATTAGTCATAAAAATATATGATGTGGCATATTAGGGACCTCTCACCAAAATATCTCCAGCTGTCTGGACTAAAAACATTAGAGAAAAAGTTGTTGTTCTTGATGCCTTAGAAGACCGTGCTTAGGGACTGTTGGCTAATTTTTCCTAAAATAATCTAGTGAGATTAATTTTATTCGGTTCCCCTTTCTTTATTTGGAGACCTTTCCGTCCGCCTTTCCTTGTTGATAAACATTCATCTAAGCGCCCAAATTTCGTAATTATATATATATATAGATTGCAAATTCTTCAGGATCTCCCCCCCTATATATAGATTGCAAATTCTTCAGGATCCCCAACCCCCCCCCCCCCCCCCCCCCCCCCCATTAGATTTAAGGTTAAAAGAAGAAAAAACTGTTCAACCATCTTCTACTCTACTGAGATTATCAACACCACAGAGAACAAATTACAATCTAATGATCAAGGTAACCTTTTCTTAAACCATTGCATTCTTAAGCATTCAATTCCACTATAGCCTTAACTTGTCTAAAACTTATAGCTTTAAATAAACAAAACATCATGGCAGACAGAGGTGGTAGCATGACACACGTGTTACAGGTCCAAGCCAATCAAAGTTGGTACTTCCCCACTAAGATCTCCAGTTGTCCACCACTAAATATCAGCTGGCCTACATAGATCTAAAGCTTAAAAACTAAAAAGGAAAAAAAAACAAAGCCACGTCGGTCCACCAACATGGACATTTGGTGAGCACTGACCTAGTAAAAGGACATTGGTTTTTAGTGGGCCAGGTCAACGAAAATGCATGGAAGGCCTTTGATGTGATGCCACGTTACTTCGTGGGGCCGCGTCACTGACACTTGTATAATTTCATGTGGAGGGTATTAGCCATGGCCATGTCCAAACCTATGGGTGTTCATGTCCCGGACCAGGTGAGCTTGGGAAGGGCCAAACCAGGCTTTTTATAGTTGTTCATGCTTTCTAGCAATTGTTAGGATAAATTAACCACTAAATTACAAGGCAGCACCTTTCAGCCAAGTTGTGTTTTGGGCTATTTATCACTTAATCCAAGCCTAGATCAAATATTAAATGACCCCATATTATATATCCAAGCTGGACCAAAAGTGGCCTAGGTCCGGATTGGGCTTGGGTGGCCCAACCAATGAGCACAGCTACCCTAACCTCACATGAGTCTAGGTTACATGACCCAGACCTGATTTTGATGGACCCTCTTTAGCACTCATCCTAATTTAACACTAATCGGAAATACAGTCACCGTTAGATTAAATCTCATAAAAAATATAACTTAATAAGCCATTAGATTTTAAGGCATCTAATCCAACCATAATTATAATTCAGACTAATGTCAAATTAGGCTAACTGTTAATTCATGCGGGTCAGTAAGTATGAGGAGTTAGGTTTATCGAAGAGTGTCTCATATGGTGGCAGAAAGGTACCCCTTAATAGAATATTACCCTAAAAATGAAAACCTTATATATAAAGCAATATTAAAATAAAAATATTGTCAATGCACTGACAACTCAATGGCATTGGCATACCATTATAAACCGTGACTTGTGTTTGAACCCCCACTATCACTGTCAGAGTTTCAATCCAGTGCTAGAGAGGCACTTAAGCTTAGGATAAAAAAAAAAAAAAAAACACCTACACACATACACCCTAGCCAAGGAGACTGGGACTCAAAGAAGGGAGAGCTGCACACACGGGCAAACAGCCCATATAAGTGGAAAAAGATCCTATACCGTGACAAGAAAGCCTGTACATGTGAAAAGAGGCGGCATATTAAAGGTTCAAATCCTAAACAGACAAATGAAAAGTGCCACTCCTTAAAAAAATTATAGAATTAGAATGGATTTAACTGAAAAACACAATTTTATAAAACCCAGTTTAAGTTAGACTCTGACATGATGGTCAGATGGAGCTGAAACATGGCCCTGAATCCAAATAGGATTGTCAATTGAGCTCGAAAATGGAGGAGATAGGAGAATTTTATTGCCCTCACCTTGTTTAAGTATACTAGCTGGCTTGAGGTCTTCTCCAAATAAATCCATTATTTTTTTTTCGTTACGTTTTGTTCGCTCAAAATGTCCATTAGATGCATAATTACAAAGTAGATATACTTTTAGTCTAGTTAGAGTTACATTCAATCCTGAATTGAACAAATACAATTAATCACATTTTTTCACATGTCTAAACTAATGGTCTCGATCTTACACTAATTGACTTGGAATTTGGAGCGTAAGATGAGGAGCAGAATCAACAGTTTGGATTCATGTTCCGTGGTCCTCATTCTATAAAAAAATTAATTTCTTTATATATTATAATTAACATGTCATTTAATCAGGATTTCTTCTATAAGAATATTGTCTAAACTAAGGGGTTATTTGATTAGAAAGTATCTAAGAATTCTTGTTTGGGGGGTATCTGAAAATTCCATAATGTGTTTGTGCATAGAGAGGAATGTAGAAGAGATCGAGAAGAATTGTACTGGTTTTTTGTCCAGTCTCCTTTCCGGTAATTTGGTGCAACACATTTTTCTCTTGGTTCTTCTCAATAGATAACATATTTATTTCCTAGTCAAGGGTAGAAATACAGCATACCTCTCGCTCGCAAAAATGAAAATTTACAATGTGCTCAAGCAATCCTGCAGAAGCGGAAAAAATAAGGTAATTAACGTTTGGCGCAATTTGGTTAGCAGCAAAAAGTACCAACAAAATAGTGATTTTCAACACCAAATTAGATTTTGTTTTTTTATGTATTCCATCAAAATCGCATTTCCGCAGAGAAAGAAATGCGTGTTTCCTCTTCCATAACTTTACACAAACATCTCCAATGTTATCCTCTGCTAGAATCACAAACGCTCACACACATTAGGAATTGGAGAATTCTCACAACTAAAAAAAAAAATAAGGGAGAAAGCTTGAAGTGTTTTGCAAGCCAAATAAGATTTTCCAATTGCTTGAGGGACAGCTGTTGACATGTTGTTAGCAAATTTCCAAAACCAAGCCCTACAAGTTAGTGTCATAGTGAATCATAAACTTAAAAAAAACACCAGTACGTAAAAGGTACCAAGGGATACGTCTTTTGTAGGACTTCTTTTTTTTAGGACTTGAATTTCATAATGTGGATTACATATATGCAAAAATTCGATTTAATCCTAATTGGCCAACGAACCATGAACACGTCTTCACTCACCGACTCGAGCCGGCTCGAGATCTAAATGGCTTGTGAGTTGTGCCGGTGGCAGTTGTTAGAAAGTAAATGAAAAAATAGAGGCCGGCTGCTCCGCCCGGATCGGCCAGGTCAGCTACACGCGGCGACTTCTCAGTAGGCCAAGTTCCCAAATTTTCTAAACTAAAAGTAGAAAAGCAATGTATACCTCAGGAGCACACCTGCACATGAAATAATAAAAGTCAAGGATATTTTGAACTTAATTATGCATGTATAACCTAGGCCGTCCTAGGGCTAGGGGGTGTTTGAAAATATTATAAAGATAAGATTTTATTTTATGATTTAGAGCTCATTGATACATTAGAATATTTGGTAAACAATAATTATATTATATCTCTAGAGATTATTTATCAATTAGAGCTTTTGCCTCTATTAGAAACATGTTGATGGTGAGGGACTTGGGGAGTCGGTTTCTGAGTTTTTAGCTTATCAAAAAAGAAAAATATATAATTATGAGTGTTTTAGAAAAATAACTAAATAAAATTTTGATAATCATGTGTTTTGGATAAAAATAAGTTCATTGTAAATTTTGAAAGGTTAGCCCTAATTATCAATATTCCTAAAAGGTGGGCCTCATTTAAAGCTTCCAAACGGCTCCTTGGTCATGGGTTGTTAAGCTGTAAATGTTGCACACGACAAAATATCACATCAATGGGATGATCATAAATTAACTAACAGAGTGTACTCCTATATTTTAATAGCGAGGATGGAGAATCTGTGGTGGGGCATGTGATTTAGATGTATTTATCAACTTACATCAACAAAGTTGGCAAGTATTTGATTATTTAAAGTCAAGGGCTTATTCATTAGCATGAAATGGAGTTCTTAGGAATTCTATACATGTATTTTAAGAAGTGCGTTAAATTAAAGAAAAAAGATGAAGAACTTCATATAACTATGAAATAATCTTTCATTAAATTTAAATAGAGATGAAAAATAAATAACCAGTCATCGCCTTAATAAATCAAATCATATGAAAGTCAAATTCCATATTTATTTCAAGTATTTGGATTGAAATTTAAACTTTTCACCTTTTTTTTTTTGCTATTGGAGGGTTCCCAATCCTTTATGTTGGACTAATCCCTCCGGGTCTAGAGGAAAGCCGGATAAACACCCCTGTGGCCCCAAGATGGTAGCACCAGTGGACTCAACCTTCGATTCCTGAAGAAGGGGGAACCGGGGGTCGATACCAAGACCTTTATTTTTCAAGATTTAAATCATTAGTATAATGACTATATATTCATTTCCCATCTTTCTGATATATATACTATTTTTCATAGAAAAAAATGTTATTCGATGCTCATTTTTTAAAGTTTAATTTTAATTTTAATTTTAATTTTAACCACTTATATAGATTGAAATCTTCATGCATTAGATTCATATGTATTTTAATGCAATCAAAGAGGCCATGACAAAGAGGCCTCTTCTGGGGAGTACAATTTCAGGTTCCTCCTGGGCCTACGTAGTCATTTTTAGTGCTGAAGTTCAACTATCCTGCTTACGTACCGTCTGACCAGGGCAACTTCCACGGCTCCCACGCTTTCACCTCTCCTTTCCCTTTGAACGCGTTTGGAAATTGTCCACGCCTTCATACATCTCTCTACCCCCATAAAATCCCCACCAAACCTCTCCCTACTCTCACTCTCATCCATTCCATTCCTCCTCTCCAAAATCTACACAACCCCATCTCTCCATTTCTCATCATCTCCTACAACAAAAACAAGAACAGAGAGAGAGATAGATACCCGTTCTCTTAGAATTCATATTCCAACATTTCTCTTCAATGGCCAAGTTACTTGTGTTCTTCCTCCTCTTCCTCTGCTTGTCTTCATCCATACATGCCAGGAAGCTTTTGGGTCAGAGCAAGGTTCTTCTTTCTCAAGAGGCTAGTTTGTTTCTAGTTGCTCTTCCCAAGGGCACAGAGCCCCCATCTGCTCCTAGTAAGAGGAGTCATGAAATGACTGTGGACCAAAGGCTCTTTGCTTCTCATGTCACCACCAGGGATCGGTTCCTGCAGTCAATTCCAAGCCCAGGAGTCGGTCATTAGAACATCCATCTCCCCTCTCTCTCTTTCTCAACATCCAAGATTCCCATAAATTGGGATTTTTGTAGGGTCAATTTTACAATTTTTTATCTTTTTTTTTAATATCTTGATATGGTTTGTGGTTTGTTTTGATACTCTAGACATGAGAAAATGTACATACAGTACAAACATGAAATGGGTATTCATTAATTTTTATTTGTTTTGGGTCCTCTTAGGATTTAGGTAGACAAGGGATTCATGATTATACATTAGTTGTATTGAAAAATGATGTTTTCAAGTGTAATGTATATTGATATAAGCAGCTATACATGTAGAACCATTTTTTAAAGATGCAAGCTGAGATGGAGGGGTTTTCCAACAGATCTCTGTAGTTATTTTGTGTTGGTGATGTCTTTTTTTTTTCTTTTCATTTTCCTTTTTGATTGAGGTGTGGAAATCAGATCCCTTGCAAATGTAATTTTGTGCACTATTATCAAATTAGTTCCTTCCTCTTTTTTTTTTTTTTTTTTTTTTTGTCTATTGAAATTTGGAGTTCTGCTCCTGACCTTAGAGAGCAATAGGAGAAGAGGATCTCAAGAAAGAGTGAAAGACATATATTGTTGTATCAATGAAATACACATACACAGATTATTTATAAAGGCTGGAAATCTATTCTAGGAAACAAAATATACAGAGAATAATTGATCCTGTAATCTATCCTATAATCTTGCATAGTTGACTATATCATCTCAGACTAATTAGGGGTGTACAGCTCATTTGACACTCCCCCTCAAGTTGGGGCATATATGTCATCAATGCCCAACTTGCTAAGTGAGCTGTGAAAAACTCTGCCGATGACAGCTTTAGTGAGGACATCTGCAAGTTGATCTTCGGATTTAACAAACGGGACCTCAATGATCTTGGCCTCGAGTTTCTCCTTGATGAAATGTCTGTCAACTTCAACATGCTTAGTCCTATCATGTTGCACTGGATTATGTGCGATGTCTATTGAGGCCTTGTTATCACAATGCAGTTGCATGGCACGTTTGGGTTTGGATCCCAAATCCCCCAACAAATTCCGTATCCAGAGTAGCTCACATACGCCATGTGCCATACCCCGATATTCAGCTTCAGCACTCGATCTAGACACCACTTTCTGTTTCTTACTGCGCCAAGAGACTAAATTGCCGCCCACAAAGGTAAAGTATCCAGATGTTGACCGCCTATCAGTAACAGAACCAGCCCAATCTGCATCAGTGTATCCTTGAACATCTATATGACCATGCTTTGAGAACATCAATCCTCTGCCAGGAGTAGACTTCAAATATTTTAGAATCCGATTTACAGCGTCCATGTGTCCTTCACTTAGTGCATGCATAAAACTGACTCACCACACTTACTGCATATGCTATATCAGGTCTAGTATGTGATAGATAGATTAATTTACCAACAAGACCTTGATATCTTCCTTTGTTGGTGGGTACCTGGTCAGGATATTCACCAAGTTTATGATTCACCTCCATTGGTGTATCAGCTGGCTGGCAAGCTAACATTCCAGTTTCGGTCAAAATGTCAAGGATGTATTTCCGTTGTGATAGAAATATTCCTTGTTCTGAACGAGCCACTTCAATACCCAAAAAATACTTCAGAACACCAAGGTCTTTCATCTCAAACTCACTAGCTAAATAACGTTGCAATACTATTTTTTCCTCCGGGTCATTTCCTGTAACCACCATGTCATCAACATACACAATAAGGGCAGTGACCTTACCTTTCCTATGTTTCAAGAAAAGAGTATGATCTGAGTTACTTTGCTTGTAGCCGAAATTCTTCATTGATTTGCTGAACCTTCCAAACCATGCTCTGTGTGATTGCTTCAATCCATAAAGAGACTTTCTTAGTCCACACACCATGTTGTTCTGACTGGACTCCATCTTGCATCCTGGAGGGGGATCCATATAGACTTCTTCTTCTAAGTCTCCATGCAAGAAGGCATTTTTTACATCAAACTGATGTAATGGCCAGTCCAGGTTTGCTGCCAGAGAAAGAAGCACCCGAATTGTGTTAATCTTGGCTACAGGAGCAAAGGTCTCCTCATAGTCAATCCCATAAGTCTGAGTGTAACATTTTGCCACTAGTCTTGCTTTGTATCGTTCAATGGTGCCATTTGCCTTGAACTTTATCGTATATATCCATCTGCAACCTACTGTTCTCTTCACTTTAGGAAGGGTAGTCATCTCCCAAGTGGAATTCTTCTGGAGGGCCTCCATTTCCTCATTCATTGCTTGAGTCCACATGGGATCTTTCAGAGCTTCCTACACATTACTTGGAATAGATACAGTGGATAATTGACATACAAATGATGCACATGACGGAGATAGCCTATGTAAAGACACATGATTAGCAATAGGGTATTTAACCTTTGCTTTAGGATCAGGGTCATATTGTTGTCTAGAGATCCCTCTAGTTGTACGAGGAGGTAACTGATAACCTGTTTTTCCTGTATGACTAGACTCAAGTGAGTTTGAGTGTTCAATTACCTGTGGAGGATTCTCAGGGCCTGATTGGATAAGTGGTGGTAGTACTGTAGGATGGACTGTATCTGAAACACTATCTGGAGTCTCCAGTTCTTGTGACTCTTGCTCTTGTTGTACCTCTATAGTTGGTGACTCAGTAGTCACTACACTCTCAGGTGTTGTCCGAGGCTGCTCTGACATAGGCTGATCTAAAACCTTCTGTGGAATTTGGATGATCTGATTCTGAGTATCTTCTGAAAAGATAGAGTTCTCCCCCTGCAGTGGATGCTCGAAATCTCCCCCTGAGTAATAGAACTCACTTTCGTGGAAAGTAACATCGGCTGTAACGTGCAAGGTCTGAGTAGGGGGATGAAAACACTTATAGCCTTTTTGAGTGTCAGAATACCCCACAAAGACACAGCGTAGGGCACATGGATCAAGTTTGCCACGCTGGTGTGGATATACCTGGATATAAGCAACACAGCCAAATACACGCGGTTCGAGATTTGGTGTGGATGGCATGGTGAGGAGAGTGGCCAATGTCTGAATTGGAGTTTGATACTGGAGAGTACTGGATGGTGTTCTATTGATGAGGTAGGCAGCTGAACAAAGGGCCTCCCCCCAAAAAAAATGAGGCATATGGGCCCCAAATAAAGAGGCACGAACAACTTCCAGGAGATGACGATTCTTACGTTCTGCTACACCATTTTGTTGTGGTGTATATGCACATGTGGTTTGATGAACAATACCATTTTGGCTTAAAAAATTATGTAGGTCGTTGTTGACGTACTCTCCTCCATTGTCCGACCTCAAAGTTGTGATTTTCTTGTCAAATTGAGTACCAACATATTGGTGAAATTGTTTGAATTTGGCGGTGACTTCGCTTTTCTACTTCATAGGAAAAACCCAAGTCATCCTAGTGCAATCATCTATAAATGTCACAAACCACTTAAAACCACTAATAGTAAGAACTCTTGACGGTCCCCAGACATCTGAATGGATAAGCATGAAAGGCATAGAACTTTTATTCAATCTTAATGGGTAAGAAACACGATGGCTTTTCGCCAAAACACAAGTTTCACAATGAAAGTCTGATGCAGCAAACTGAGAACATAAATCTGGAAATAAAAGTTTCAAATAACCAAAAGAAGCATGACCTAATCGTCTATGCCACAGCCAAATCTTCTTCATTCTGACGGACTCGTCCCCTCTCACATGATGTGCTTTACTCAATTTCTCACAGCAGTCATCTATCAAGTCCAGATAATACAACTTCCCCCTCCTAGTACCACATCCAATCACGGCCCTAGTGAGAAGATCCTGAAAAAGACAATACAATGGCCAAAAACACACAGTACAATTGAGGGAATCAATGATTTGAGGAACAGATAACAGATCATAGTCGAGTGAAGGAACAACCAAGACATGATCGAGACTTAATGAAGATGTAAGAGATAGGGACCCTTCTCCCAAAACTGGGGAAGTGGTTCCATTTGCACTGGTAATATGTGTTTGGCTTGATGGTTTGGTAGAGTGCAATCCAGTGAAATTAGATGTCATGTGATCAGTGGCACCAGTGTCAAGAATCCATGATCTATTATAAGTAAGTGAAGATGTGCAGGAGGAAGTACCTGAGGTGGCCAAGGCCTTGGAGCCAGATGTACCTGATGGAGGTTTCGATGCAGTCTCTTGGGATGACTCCGTTGATGCGAATGAGGCTCTGCTCGAATCCCTCTTTCGCCCTTTGTGAACCCATCCCTCTGGATAACCAATGATCTCATAACAACCCTTAATTGTATGGTTATCTAAACCACACTTGGTACACTTCATTGGAGGCCGGTTACGAGTAGAGTCTGTTTTCTGGGTGGGTAACCGAGATTGCTTGTACCTTGCAGTGACCAAAGCTGTGGCATCGGATGAGGCACCAGCTTCAGACATGGTTCCCTGTCAGTTACTCTCTCTTTTAATATGTGCATATGCTGCCTCAAGTTCAGGTTTAGGCTCCATCCTCAAAATTTCTCCTCGAATTTGATCAAAAATATTGTCCAAACCTGCAAGAAAGATATAAACTCGGAGACGGTCAATCTCCTTGCGTCTAGTTTCAATATCTGTTGGATCCTTCATGTTACTTGGACTTAATTGATTAAGCTCTTGGAAAATCGCAGTGAGCTCACTGTAGTAATTGGCAACAGGTGCTCCATTCTGTGTCATCGTGAATGACCTTCTGTGTAGATCATAGATCTTTGCCTCATCTGAACCATCAGAGTATGTTTTCTTGATTGCATTCCAGACTTGCTTGGTTGTGTCATAACGGATAAACCGTTTCATCTGATCGGGTTTCATGGCATCGAATAACCAACTCTTGACTTGGCAATCCGACGCACGCCATTTGTTGTATGTTGGATCTGTGGCCGCATGTTGGGTCATATCACCTGTCAAGTGACCATGTTTCTCTCGTCCGGCAATCTTCATCTCTATGACTTGATGCCATAGAGAATAATTATGTTCATCCAATTTGATTCCAGTTGAGAAATTGGAATTATCTCCTTGGATGGTGACAATCTGAGTGGTTGAATTGGATTTCCTGGAATCGTCTCCACTTGCCATAATAATGGCTCAATGGATGATGGATAATCTGGACTGGACCTGGCCTGGTTTCTGGTTTCACCAAGCACTGCAGTCCCTCAACCAGAAAGCCCACATGGCATTGGTTTCGAAGTCGATGACTGTTCTTGGGGTTGGAAGTTGGCCCTTTCTTTTCTCAATTTCTTGATTTCGCTGCTGTTACAGAAGAAGCATAACGGGAGGCTTTTGTGTGTAAAACTCGTTACAAAAGTCAAGTTTGCTGATCTATAGAAGCAATGGAGGTATATGGAAAAACAATGATTGCCGAACCAACAAATGTTATTTATTTGTCGAGTATTCTCAATCGGGATGGACCAATCCCTAGTCACAAATCTCAATGTAGTTTGACGCAGCATAATTTTGCAAAGGTTGTATGCTTGATGATACAATATTTGCAGCCTGAAAATTAATGGCTCTTTTCTGGATGTCACAGGGCAAAAAAGGATGTTCAGGATACTTCTCTTCTAAATACAGTATGATGGCAAAAGAGAAATCTCTCTGTCCCCATCCACCAGTACTGGAACGTAACTAAGAGGGTTCAACTTTGGAGCAAAATCCCGTGCAGCAGGGGCCAGAGGACACAACGACCATCTGAGATTGAGAAGGCAACCAAGACGATGGAAGAGCGGCGGAAGGAGATTGAGCTGCGGTAGCGGCAGCAGTGAACAGCGGCAGGCAACAGTGACTGCGCGCGTCCGACAGCGGCAGCGCGTCCGGCGATGATCGGTGAGGGCAGGGCAGCGGTGACTGCGCGTGTCCGGCAGCGGCAGCGGCAGCGGTGAACAACGGCAGCGCGTCCGGCGAAAATGGCACCGGAAGATCAGGTACTGAGAAACCCGATCAGTGTGGCCCTCTCAAGATCAATGTCTGTTTGTTTGTTTGTTTTTTTTTTTTTTTAACAGAGAACGATCTCGTGTCTGCCTTCGGCTGTGGAAGCGATACAGGGTTAGATTAAGAGACAGTCATGATCGACTGCTCTGATACCATCTCAAGAAAGAGTGAAAGACATATATTGTTGTATCAATGAAATACACATACACAGATTATTTATAAAGGCTGGAAATCTATTCTAGAAAACAAAATATACAGAGGATAATTGATCCTGTAATCTATCCTATAATCTTGCATAGTTGACTATATCCTCTCAGACTAATTAGGGGTGTACAGCTTATTTGACAGAGGACAATTTTCATGGATCAAGAACAAAGTGCCCCACCAACTAGCAATGATTTGGAGACATGGTCCAAAAGGGGAGAGCCAACAGTCATGACTATTAACTATTAATTCTACTTGAGCATATTATTCTGTAAATTTAGGTTCTTTTCTATATATCTCACTAACCAAAAGGTAATGAAAAGCACAGAGATAAAAAGAAACATCTTTCACACTATCGTGTCAGACATCTGATTATGAAGGAAGAACAAGGAATAACCCTTTACACATCATGAGTCGAAAAGTTGATAGTATGGTAATAAGAGGATTGAGAAATTAAAACCCAATTTCATAAAATGAAAAACAAGATTACTCAGAAAAGCTACACTACAAGCCTCTTCGGTAGAGCTGTCAAAATGTCACACGACATGAACTCACACAATATTAACGGGTTCGGGTGGGCTCTTAATGGGTTCGGATCGTTAACGGGTCGGGTCGTCAACGGGTCAAACCCGTTAACACGTTAAGTTAACGGGTCGTGTGCGAATCAAATCAACAATCCGTTAACAACCTGCTTAATATGTTAAAAAAAATTTAGTCCCTAAGTGTAGCTAGAATTAATTTATATTCATAAAGAAGAAATTGAAATTTATTATTTTATAGTGGGGTTTTAGGTGGGATCCATTTGAGATCCTCACTTAAAGTTTCGTGTGGCTTATATATTTTCCTCCTTATATATTTTTGTATGGATTTTTTTTAATTTTCGAAATGACTTAATTACTTGAATGGTTGGGTCGTGTAACCTGTTAAATTAACGGATCGTGTTCGGGTTGGATTTTTGACCCGTTAAGTTAATGGGTCATATACGGGTTAAGGTAATTATAATACGAATTCGTTAGCTTGTTACCCGAATTCATTAATACGACACGATTGACAGCCCTACTCTTCGATAATCCCAATGGGTAGCTCAGTTGGCCTAAGACCACGGTTTGTACCAGGAGGTTTTATGTTCGAAATTGCACTACCACACTGAGACTACAGGGGAGTTTACCCTGCTTCCCTCTGGGCCCGGAAAGATTAGTCCCGTCCAAAGGGTGGGGAACCCTCCAATAAAAAAAAAAAAAAAACCTCTTCATCAATGTTTTATTTTTAATTAGCTATATCTTGTTACATCAGTCAAGAGAGGCAAAGCTATGGAAAGTTTTATATCTGGATTAGGAGTACTTAAAATATATGCGCATAACAGGTGAATCAAGCTTGGCCACACATCTAGCAATCTTTTTCGTGGTTGTGATGGAATATTAAATGACGAAAAATGTCTGCATCAATGTCAAATAGGATTAGCTCCAGTTGAAAGGGAAGCTAATGTTATTAATTTGTATTTAACATAAGTTGGCTCTTATATGAAAATATATAGGGTCCATTTGTTAAAGTGAAATTTCCAACTAGATTTTGGGAGGTCCTGGAATTCCAGATCTTCCTTAGACTGTCTAATAAAAGTCTCCAAATTCTCTATATCTTCAAAAGCCAGCTCCAATAAAATAACTAAAACAATGAATGTCTGTTTGCTTAGATATTGAAGTCAGAGAAACTAAAAACAATGTCTACGTATCATACATTTCAAATGGTTTTCCTTCGATAGACAATGAGTAGTCACCAGTCATCACCCTGTAAAATCAAATCTCAGCAAAGTAAGTTCATCTGCTTTTTCACCTTTGTTTTAGCGAACCCTTGGGAATTTAATATCAAATAATCCTACCGACTCTACATGAGATGTTTCAAATTTTAAAATTTTAAATTCACTTATAGAAATTAATATTGAAAAATTTTCAAGTAAGTCCTTAAATTTTTGCTTCATCTCAAAAAAGGATGAAAGTTTCAAAACTTTTTGATTTGGTCCTAAATTTTCCAATAAGTCTTCAATTAGGGACAAATGGCCATTTTATGACATTTTTTAGAGACTTTTTTCTCAGTATTCTAAATACCTAAATTATCATTTATTGAAAAAAAAAATCTCATTTACTTCATCCATCTTCTCTTCCCTTTCATTCACCCATGTTCGGCACTGCAACAATCGGCAACATGTAGTGATTGGATGAAGAATGCCATAAACTTAATAAATGATAATTTGGATATTTTAAAAATATTTAAAAAAAGGTTGCAAAAAAATAACTTTAAATGATTGGATGTTCTTAATTGTAATTTTACTGAGAAATTTAGACTCTAATTTAAAAAATGTTGAAACTAAAATTATTTTTTTAATATAAGATAAAAACTTAAAAAAACTTATTTGAGAATTTTCCAATGTCGTTTCAAAAGTAGTGAGAGAACTTTATCCAATGAGAAATTAAAACCACAGGCACGACAAAAGTTCCAGATGTGATAGACGATTTGCTTGCGTGAATAAGAAGCGTTGAATTCACGTTTGTGTCAACTATGCCAGCCAGTCTTGGGCCCGTTTGGTAACTTGACTAGTAAAGTCAAGTAAAGTTAAATCATCCTAAACATCACATCAAAATCACTTTTTCTCAAAACTCCCTCCAACTTTTCCAACAAAAAGTCAAAAAGTAACCACATTTATTAACTAAAAGACAAAAAAACTCCATTTCCCATACCAAAAGTCAACAATATTCCATTCCAAACAACTAAAAACAAAATACCATCATAACCCACTACATATTTTATTCATACTTTTCATTTCACTTCACTCCACTTGACTTTACTAGTAAAATGCCAAACGGGGATGTGATTGGGGCCAGTTGCTGTCAAAGATCTCCAAATTACTTGACAATCAGGTAACCATCCCATCTTTGGTCTTTCTTTTTTAGATCACACTGATGATGGTGAAAGTCCTACCAGCCGGCTATACCAATAAATCATGGCCCACCCACCTCTATATGAAGTAGCTGTTGATGGTTAACACCTATCAACGTGTTCGGGGAATGGATTGATTGCATTACACAATCTCTTTTTTCCGTGTTTTTATTATGATCACTTCCTTATTTTGAAAGTTTTAAATATGGGGAGTATTTCTATGCATCTATCCCTCATTATAGAGTGAGAGACACTCCCCTTTTGAGAAGTTTTAAATATATAGGGAGTATTTATATGTATTTAAAAAGTCACTTTTGTACTTGAAACTTCCCAAAAAGGGGAGTATCCCTCACCCTATGGTGAGAGATAGATGCACTTGAATATTTTCCTTTAAATATATAAATATATATATATATATATTTGTAAGATTGATTCATTTTTCTTCTTTCTTTTTTTATAGATGGGTGAGTGGTAGACAGCAGCGGAGACAACTTACTACCTGCTGCTCCGGGGGATATGCTCTTACCACTTGGACGTCTCATGTTTCTTAAAAATTGGTAAATAATAAAAAAAAAATATTATTTTTCTATTATTTAAAAATAAAGCCTTGTTAGAATTCTATTTCCGACCTAGAGTAAAATAAGACCTCATTAGAACTCCGTTTCCTGTTAGGTTAGATTATTGGTCTAGGAGTAATACTTTGGGATTGTTTCTTTATCACAATTTTCAGATTCATGTATGGAGGAGTTTTAAATTCTCCAAAAGTTGTCCCTTGAGGTGGAATTCCAAATCCCTCATTTTCGTGGAGCATTTGACGTTCCAACCAAATATTTTGAAGATGGAATTTTAGAAATTCCAAAAGGTCATTTGAGACCTTCTAGGTGGCGGCTGAAATTTAGAATTTTGGTGAAAGAAACACAAAATTTCACATACTAGAGGACAAGATGTCACATCATGTTAAAAAAAAATCACAGGAAGTCTGGTAAGGAAACAGGCACTTTAACTTGAGGACCTAGGGAATGAGCCTTGGACATGTGTATGAAACCAGGTGCTAGTACCATTGAACCATGAGTGTGTTGGCCATTTAAATTCCATTTTATGGTTTGAGCCCCAATATTTTAGATATTCTGAGGTTCGGAATATGCAAATCTTAATTTTATACATTTTAAAAATGCACAAAATTTATCCTGTTTTTCTTTTTCTTTTTTTCATTCTCGTGGACACCTACATTGTGATTTGAATCATTCAACAATTTCTTAAAATTAATCAACCTAAAGGTGTGAAGTTTCATAATTTGCAACCTCATTGATTCTGAAAAATATGTGCAAAATGCAAACCAACTAATCTTGGTTTTTTATGCACTTATGTGAGCCCCCAATTTATGATCCAAACTGTTAGATATTATTATAGAAATGATATACCTCAAAATGTGAAGTTTTTTAGATCCTCATGCATTTTTAGACCTATGACAACACAAAAATAATTTAATCTACTCTTCTTTTTTTTTTTTGCATTCATATGGGTCCCAAAATCGTGATCAAAACCAATATTCTATTGAAACTGATAAACCCAAAGGTATGCAATTTCTTATCTTAGATTCTCACATATTTAAAAATATTTTGTGAAAAAAAGGATACATATTACATAATGTAGTCCCACTTTTTTTTTTTTTGTTGCACTCATGTGGGACCCCAACTCAAGATCCGAGCAATTTACTTTTATGGGAATCACTATTTCTCTTTTCTGAAAGTCTTGATGCATGAGAGACTGTTTTTTTTTTTTTTTTTTTTTATTTAAAAGGCTTTTATTTACCAAAAACTTATATATAGCCTGACAAACGCTATTTAGTGATAGGAATTCAATTTTTTTTTCCAAACAGGGATAACAAAATCTTATTGGGCTTGTTTTTTTACTAAACTACCCATAAGTTGCGATTTCACAACCTATTCACTATGAGCTCACCATCTCCTTTCCCTTTTCTTTTACCCACACCAGGCATTTCCTCAGTGAGTGTTCCATTTACCATTACTCTTACGTATCGATGGAAAGACTGTCACGCCCCAAAAATTCGATTGGATCCTAACCGCATTATTAGGCATGAGAATCAGGGCCAATTAAAATCTTTCCCTTAAATACATTTGCGGCCCCAATTTCGGGTGGATCGAAGTCCATAGTGAGGTTATGAGTGATGATCAGTCACCATAAACAAATACGGAAGCAACGATTCATACAATCTACGCAGATGGTCACCAATACAACATACAATAACATCAGAGCTGATACAAGTAACAGAAAGGCATTTACTTATATTTCAATTACAAAATGCATTAGAGTTTTACCGAATATCTAAAACACCATAATAACTTGTGTAAGAAGCACCTATGCTCATAGCCAGAATGTAAAGTGAGGCTCTCATGTACCAATCCAGCAATACCATACTGCTACCATACTCCACTAGGGGTAATCCCTCAACTAATGAATCTCGTAAGACCGGCACAACCACCTATACAATGGGCTCTACTACCTAAGCACCAAATGTTGCAACATCAGATATATTGGCAAGTAAATAGATATGAGTAACAGTGTAACATATGCCAACCGAAACCAATATATAAGTACAAAAATAATGGATAAACAAAACATGACTAACCAGCAAAATAATCAAACCATCATATACTATCATAATAAACACACCCGGGCGAACCCGGTACCCAGACAGGCTGGTCGAACAAATGCAACCCAGGCGAACCCGGTACCCAGACAAGCTGGTCAAATAAATGCAACCCAGGCGAACCCGGTACCCAGACAAGCTGGTATGGTGGCGTACGTCCACCTCTCGATCTGCAGACGGTTAATACAAAATCATACGTGGGCTCACACATGAACCCACATGTACACACATTCGAACCCATACACACACAAACCCAAACCTATACATACTTACACAAACCCAAACCTACACATACACACATAGATCCAAACCTACACATACACACACAAACCCACACATACACAAATCCAAACCTACACATACACACACAAACTCAAACCTACACATACAAATCCAAACCTACACATCCACACACAAACCCAAACATACACAAATCCAAACGTACACACACGCACAAACCCAAACATACACACGCACACACAAACCCACACACACAAATCTAAACATACACAAACACACCCAAACCCAAACATAGACATGCACGCACAACAAATCCAAACCTACACATACACACACAAACCCAAACCCAAACCTGCACATTCACACACAAACCCACACACACACTCTCCTAAACAAGAGGTCCGATTAATCCTACATAGGGTGCTCCCATCACATTGTCAATAGAGCCACAAGGGAGCCCACCCAGCGAGCATATTAATAGAGGGTATTAGACCAAGTAACAGAATGGGTATACGCTCCTATCTTGTAATATTCGGGAGGTCATAAGCTAACCATAGCCTACACAATTCCTATAGTCAAGGGCCAAGGGGAGTGGGCACTAACCAACCTAAGGCTAGGGTCATTCATCACATGTAGGGTCCATATTGTCTAATATGGTGGTTACGCGGATCCGAAATGCATCTCATAATCATTTGGTGCTTCTGAAGTTGTTGGCACCTCGGGGTTCCACTACGCCACCCACTTAGCCCAATATGGGTCCCACATATACTACCTCACAACCCACAAGGAGGTGTTAGCCAACACACCCCCTTACTAGAGGTCCAATTCATTTTCATAGGTCAAGTGGGGCCAAGGTCCAAGTTTTAAGGGTAAATGGGTTCCAAATATTCCATTCAATTTAGGGGCATTTGGGCGGAGGTCCCTCAACTGTGATTTTTATTGCAAACGGTCCACACCATTTTATCGTACTGACGGCAGTCCTTTTATAAAAGTAACTCATTGAAAAAGATAAAAACACCCTTGTACACGTCAGCAAAAGCAGAATCAGTCAATTTATCTGAGTTTTGGCAAAACTCAGCAATAATTCAAATAAACTTCTCTCATTCCATTGAGGTTTGGATGGTGTTAGAGTTTCAGAACGACAAAGTGGTCTTCATGAAGTTTTTAGAGGACGTCTTAAGCTTTTCAGAAAGGTCTGGTTCGCAAAAATTCAAGTTCGTTTGGGCCTCCAAGCGTTGCTTCAAAACAAGGCCAGAAAAATCGATCCAAAATTCCTGTTTTTACCAGTAAAATTCAATGAGCCATAACTTGAGTTTCCGAAGTCCAAATTGGGTGATTCAAAATCCTAGAATCATCTACACATCTAGGGCTACAACTTTCATGAAGAGACCAAGTCAAGATTCCACCGTTATATCATAGAAAAATACCTCACAAGTTGGACACAAACTCAGATAAATTTGTCTGAGTTTTATTAGAAATTCAGATAAATTTGTCTGAGTTTTGCCAGAAACTCAGATAAATTTGTCAAATGAACTTCTCTCATTCCATTGAGGTTTGAATGGTGTTAGACTTTCAGAACGACAAAGTGGTCTTCATGAAGTTTTTAGAGGACGTCTTAAGCTTTTCAGAAAGGTCTGGTTCGCAAAAATTCAAGTTCGTTTGGGCCTCCAAGCGTTGCTTCAAAACAAGGCCAGAAAAATCGATCCAAAATTCCTGTTTTTACCAGTAAACTTCAATGAGCCATAACTTGAGTTTCCGAAGTCCAAATTGGGTGATTCAAAACCCTAGAATCATCTACACATCTAGGGCTACAACTTTCATGAAGAGACCAAGTCAAGATTCCACCGTTATATCATAGAAAAATACCTCACAAGTTGGACACAAACTCAGATAAATTTGTCTGAGTTTTATTAGAAATTCAGATAAATTTGTCTGAGTTTTGCCAGAAACTCAGATAAATTTGTCAAATGAACTTCTCTCATTCCATCGAGGTTTGAATGGTGTTAGACTTTCAGAACGACAAAGTGGTCTTCATGAAGTTTTTAGAGGACGTCTTAAGCTTTTCAGAAAGGTCTAGTTCGCAAAAATTCAAGTTCGTTTGGGCCTCCAAGCGTTGCTTCAAAATAAGGCCAGAAAAACCGATCCAAAATTCCTATTTTTACCAGTAAATTTCAATGAGCCATAACTTGAGTTTCCGAAGTCTAAATCGGGTGATTCAAAACCCTAGAATCATCTACACATCTAGGACTACAACTTTTATGAAGAGACCAAGTCAAGATTCCACCGTTATGTCATAGAAAAATACCTCACAAGTTGGACACAAACTCAGATAAATTTATCTGAGTTTTATCAGAAATTCAGATAAATTTGTCAAATGAACTTCTCTCATTCCATTGAGGTTTGGATGGCATTAGAGTTTCAGAACGACAAAGTGGTCTTCATGAAGTTTTTAGAGGACGTCTTAAGCTTTTCAGAAAGGTCTGTTTCGCAAAAATTCAAGTTCGTTTGGGCCTCCAAGCGTTGCTTCAAAATAAGGCCGGAAAAACCGATCCAAAATTCCTGTTTTTACTAGTAAACTTCAATGAGCTATAACTTGAGTTTTCGAAGTCCAAATCGGGTGATTCAAAACCCTAGAATCATCTACACATCTAGGGCTACAACTTTCATGAAGAGACCAAGTCAATATTCCACCGTTATGTCATAGAAAAATACCTCACAAGTTGGACACAAACTCAGATAAATCTATATGAGTTTTATCAGAAATTCAGATAAATTTGTCAAATGAACTTCTCTCATTCCATTAAGGTTTGGATGGCGTTAGAGTTTCAGAACGACAAAGTGGTCTTCATGAAGTTTTTAGAAGACGTCTTAAGCTTTTCAAAAAGGTCTGGTTCGCAAAAATTCAAGTTCGTTTGGGTCTCCAAGCGTTGCTTCAAATTAAGGCCAGAAAAATCGATCCAAAATTTCTATTTTTACCAGTAAATTTCAATGATCCATAACTTGAGTTTCCGAAGTCCAAATTGGGTGATTCAAAACCCTAGAATCAACTACACATCTAGGGCTACAACTTTCATGAAGAGACCAAGTCAAGATTCCACCGTTATATCATAGAAAAATACCTCACAAGTTGGACACAAACTCAGACAAATTTATCAAATGAACTTCTCTCATTCCATTGAGGTTTGAATGGCGTTAGACTTTCAGAACGACAAAGTGGTTTTCATAAAGTTTTTAGAGGACGTCTTAAGCTTTTCAGAAAGGTCTGGTTCGCAAAAATTCAAGTTCATTTGGGCCTCCAAGCGTTGCTTCAAAATAAGGCCAGAAAAACCGATCCAAAATTCCTATTTTTACCAGTAAACTTCAATGAGCCATAACTTGAGTTTCCGAAGTTCAAATCGAGTGATTCAAAACCCTAAATCATCTACACATCTAGGGCTACAACTTTCATGAAGAGACCAAGTCAAGATTCCACCGTTATGTCATAGAAAAAGACCTCACAAGTTGGACACAAACTCAGATAAATTTGTCTGAGTTTTATCAGAAATTCAGATAAATTTGTCAAATGAACTTCTCTCATTCCATTGAGGTTTGGATGGCGTTAGAGTTTCAGAACGACAAAGTGGTCTTCATGAAGTTTTTAGAGGACGTCTTAAGTTTTTCAGAAAGGTCTGGTTCGCAAAAATTCAAGTTCGTTGGGCCTCCAAGCGTTGCTTCAAAATAAGGCCGGAAAAACCGATCCAAAATTCATGTTTTTACCAGTAAATTTCAATGAGCCATAACTTAAGCTTCCGAAGTCCAAATCAGGTGATTCAAAACCCTAGAATCATCTACACATCTAGGACTACAACTTTCATGAAGAGACCAAGTCAAGATTCCACCGTTATGTCATAGAAAAATACCTCACAAGTTGGACACAAACTCAGATAAATTTGTCTGAGTTTTATCAGAAATTCAGATAAATTTGTTTGAGTACAGAGAGAGATTTGGATAGAGAGAGATTTCAAAACCGATTCCATCTTTGAAGAAATGAAATAGAGAGAATCAGAAGTCATGGCATGGTGGCGATGAAAAGTGCTCTGCAACGATACTCCAAACCATGGAAAGGAATGGAAAATGGAAAATGAGAGAGAAGAAGAAGGCAGGAGTTCGAATGAGGGTTGAAAGGGGCAAATTAGTCATGAAAATATATGACATGGCATATTAGGGACCTTTCACCAAAGTATCTCCAGCTGTCTGGACTAGAGACATTAGAGAAAAAGTTGTTGTCCTTGATGCCTTAGAAGACCGTGCGCAGGGACTTTTGGCTAATTTACCCTTCAATTTAACACCATTTTAAGACCCATTAATAGTTCCACCATTAATGCATTTTAAATCCATACTTACCAATCCAATTATCATAAATTGACATGTTAGAGATATCTAACACATTTAGAAATATTTAACACATTTATAGCATTAGTAGATATATTTAACATATTTAAAGCATCTAGTAGAGATATTGAACATGTTTAAAGCATCCAAACCAACAAATGTAACATATACACACTACTATTCATGTCTATATACTTGCCTTTGGTTGAAAATGCCCAAATCCACAAATCCTAGCTCCATAGCCCAACAAACCAAACCTAAGGGATAATAGCAAAATTAATAAACTAAATTAAAATGTAAAATTAAAAGAATGGAAAGCTCTAAGCTATCTTAATACAACTCCACACCCAAAGCACACAAACCAAACCTAGGGGAAGGGAAGCTTACCAAACACATAGGTGGATGGAGTAGTGGCTTGCAAATTGGGGGTGAGAAGCTCGCGGGGTCCACGCGAGGATGATAGTGATGATCGGAAGTGATGATCGGAGGTTATGGGGCGACCTTTATAGTCCATTTCCAGCAAGGTGGGTGAGAGAGAGTGAGAGAATGAGAATGAGAATGAGAGAGCTGAAATTGAGATGGAGAGGTTGCGGGGCCCACTTGATTGGTGCCCACTAAATTAGTGATGATGGAGACTCTTTTTGGTGGTCCATTAACAAGGAGAAGGAAGAAGACAGAAATAAAGAAAGAATGGGGAAAAAAAGAGAGAACAGAGAGAGAAAGACTGAAATGGGTGGGTGGGTGTAGGGGTGGAAGTACGATTTTCGGTTCGGTTTTAGACCGAAACAAAAAAAAATCGAAAATCGAAATGTCAAAATATTACAAACCGAACCGGACCGAATAAGATGTAAAACCGAACCGAACCTAAAATAATTAAACGGTTTGGTTTTCGATTTTTCGGTTTAAACCGAATTTTTCAATTAAACGTTTGGTTTTTCAGTTTTTCCTTTCCCATTTGGTCATTTACTCTTTTAGTCTTTAGATTATAGTCTATTAGTCTGTATAAATTACAGTAATAGTCTGTCTAATACTGACATATATATATTTAATTTAAAACATGAAATATAGTTCGGTTTTTCGGTTTAAATCGAAATTATTTTCTAAAAACCGAAACTGAACCGAAAACCGAACTTGCCAAAAACTCAAAATCGAAACCGAACCGAAAACCGATAAACCGAACCGAACTTAATTTTACGGTTCGGTTTACGGTCCAGAGTTCGGTTCGGTTCGGTTTCTTCCACCCCTAGGTGGGTGTTCAATCACCTTGACAGCAAGGGGAGTGAAGAGAGAGAGAAATAAAGAAAATTAGAGAGAGAAAGAAAGAAATGGTGAGATGGATGAGGGGTACCACACGTTGACAGGGAGGAGGGAGAAAAGAAAAACAAATAAAGAAAGAGAGAGAAATGGTGGAATGAATGAGATGGGTGAGGAAGGGGGGACATATCACATTGGCAGTGAGTGGAGAGAGAGAAAATGATATGGGTGGGGGTTAGTCCATGTTGGCAGGGAGGAGTGAGAGAGAGAGCGGAAAGTGAGAGAGAGAAATGGAAATGGGGAAGTGATTCACGCTGGCAGCAAGGAGGATGAAAAACAGGGAAAGTAAGAGAAATAGAAAAGGGAAAAATGGGGGAAAACAAAGAGAGAGAAATAGGGAAATAGAGAGATATGGGCTGGGGTTCCGTCAGAGAGGATGGTGGCCAGGTGGTGGTGCAGGCGGAGGTCGCGGACAGCGACGGTGATGGCGCCGGGACAGTGAGGCGGCATGGCCGGGCCGGGTGAGGGAGAGATGACATGAGAGAGTGGAATATAGAGGAGAGAAGGAGAGCTTGGTGGTGGTGATCGCCTGAGATGGAGGAGCTCGGCGACGGCGAGGTAGCAGGGAGCTTGGGAGGGAGAACGAGAAAGAAGAATGAGGGAGAAGGGGGCTGCTGCTTTGTGGAGTGAATGAGAAGAGAGGGGAACCAGGGAAAGGGAAAAGGGAAGGTGGGTCTCACGTGGGAGAGTTTAGGTGGGTGGGGGAGGAAATTACCAAATGGCCTTTAGGCCTTAGGCTGGGTCAGGTCAGGTTTTGGGTTGGGTTTGAGGGTCCGGATCGGAATGCAACAAAAGGACAAAGTCAGGGAAATTAGGTAATCTACCCAATGGTGCCAAAATCTCGAAAAGCGAATAATACTAAAAAGCCCTCGGAACTTTCCGGAAATAGCGACACACACCCCTATTATACCCAAACGGGCTTGGATCTCAACCCAACTTCACACGCGCGATCCTGATGATTAATTGGACCCGTTTGGCTTATAAACGAGCTTAATTAACTAAAAACACAATTAACTAAACTAATTGCAGCCTGAAATTCTGGGATGTTACGAAGACCCCACTATGTTTATCGCCGAAGTTCACATATGGAGTAATATGATTTGCATTTGTGGCTGACCCATTTGGTTGGTCCCTTCTACTTGGGCAAAAGGTTCAATCTTAACTTTGCTCCAGCATACATGGTTTATATTTTGATGGTTAAAGCATCTATATCGCACTCAAATCTGAAACTTACTCAAGCGTCATTATCTATCGGTGAAACATGCACTCTGTTTGAATGATTAGCCACCTTCATCGTCTTTGTATACTTTTATCAGAGAGAGAGAGAGAGAGAGAGAGAGAGAGAGAGAGAGAGAGAGAGAGAGAGAGAGAGAGAGAGAGAGAGAGAGTTTGTCAAAATATTGATTGAGAAATATAGCATATGCTGCAGTAATACATATTAGCATAGTGCTCCCAAAAGTGGGGAATATGCACATGACAATCACAACCATTCAAGAAGTGGACTACATTATAATCACAGCCATTCAAGAAGTGGTGCCCCCTCTGTATTTCTTCTAACTGTATGAAAGAGCTGCTGCGAGGTATGATTTTAATGAAGAAGAGTAGGGTCCTTGTAAATAGGGGCATGTAAGTGCAAAAAATGTGACTCACAAGGTTAGAGGGTGCCTGGTAGGACTTATCCAAAGGAACTGATAAAGGTTTGCTGCTAAGATCCTGAAAGGGGAGAAACAAACAGTCAGAGGACCCTGGCTGTGGGCAGCGTAGGGCTCTCCGATGCCTAAGTTAGCACAAAGGTTGAAGGAGAAGAAAGACAGAGTAGTGACTCAAGAGGGGAAGTCTATGCATACCTTTGTCTTGGAACGTCCTCATATTTATAGAGGATTTTACCTGACATCTTGGAGTGGGCCCATAGATTTGATAGGAATGATCTCATTAGCCCATAAAGTAATAAATGAGGATCCATCATAGCCCACAATGCATTTATTGCCAGTCCGATCAGCCCACATCGCATTAAATGCATGTCATGTTGGGCCTGATCCTGTCCCAAGTCATTTACGGTTGAGGTCCCATCGGATCCATCCTCGGGCTCTGCCCTGCTATAGCTACAGCCGCTGGATGCCACCTTGTCAGCGATCTGGTGAAGATTATGGATGGCTAGGATGGCCCATCTGTCTCATTCGCGCATGCCCGTACTCAGCCACGTGTCTGATGACGTAGCAGAAGTAGGGAGGCGATCACAGTACTTGTCTCGACTGGCAACCTGACTCCCTCGGTCGAGGTCAGGTGGATAGCCGAGGTCTGTATGCGCAGCCGAGGTCAGAGTGCGTAGCCGAGGTTAGTCTGGTCTTGGCCAATGTTCTGACCCTATCGCCGATGTATGCTTGGACGGCACATAGGCGTTCTTAATTGGCATCTTATCGCCGAAGTTAACGTAATCTTTGTTCCTTAAAAATCACCCCACACAATTGCCCCCTAGCTTCTGACTTCTTAGGGTCTCTAGCCTTTTGAGGTCGGAAGCTATAGAGAGAGAGTCTGCTCTGAGATGTTTGATCATTATCCACCGCTGTTCCGACTCCTCGAGGTAATCAATACTACGCCTCGATTATCATGAGGAACGGACTGGCAGTGACACGCGTCATTGCATGACTGACTGCACTGTCAAACTGATGGGACAGGCGCGATTCGCGATGTGACCCTTTCGAATTTCTAAATGGCGCCTAAGGAAGGCTACCTTTCTCTTATAAATAGGGGCGTCTTCTTCTGCCTTATCTTCTTTATTTCCACTTCTCACCTTCACTCTCATAATACTTTTCCAGAGGTTTTCAGGCGAGGACGATTGCATAGCATCGAGGATATCGCGTGCTCAGATTGAACTTCACTTCAGATTCGTTCATCTGTAAGTCATCCTGAGTATGTGTTCTTTAGGGTTTCCCCCTTAGGGTTTCTTCTTGCCTTCCTTTTCAACCCCGGGTCATAGAAATGGCTGGCCATAAGTTTCAGTTTTGTAAAGAATATCTAAAAATATCTCCTTTAGATTGAGAATATCTAAGAATATCTTTACTTGGAGAGAATCTCTCATGTTCCCTTTATTTTGGGAGAGAATATCTCAAGATATCTTCCTTTGGGAGAGAATATCTCAAATCTCCTATCTTTTGGGAGAAAATCTCTCATTGATTTATTTTTTTGGGAGAGAATCCCTCAAGATATCTTTCTTTTGGGAAATGTATCTTTCTAATTTCTTTCTTTTGGTAAGGTTACTAATTAGTAACAGTTACTTCTTTCTTCTTTCCTTCTTTGGTTTGCTCTCTTCTATAAAAGCAAGGAGGAGGTTGGATCTCTTGCTCTTATTGCTTTCTTTTCAAACAATCCCAAGAGGGCTTCAAGACCAAGAGTTCTTCTTCTTCAAGATCTTCAAGACTTTTCTTCTTCTTCTCCATCAATGGCCTCAAGTAAGTTCACTTTTTCAAGAAAACTTCATTGTAGGAAATAGGATAATGGAAAAAAAGTTCTTCTTCTTTTTTTTTTCTTTTCTTTTCTTTTCTTTTCTTTTCCACGTGTTTTCTTTACACGTGTTTTCTCCTTTTTTTTCGTGCCTTTTTTTCACTTTTTTTTTTCTTTTGTGGGCCGTACGGACAGATCCATACGGATCTGGCCGTACGGCCACGTGGCCTGTGGGCCAGCCCCCTTTCCTCTCGTTTTTTTTTGTTTTCTTTCTCTCTCTTTTTTTTTTGACAAAGTTTCTTTTTTTTTTTTGCTCATCATGATAATGCCCCTTTTTTTTTGGCAAACCTAGATGTTCATGCATGCATTCTATTGTAAATTGAATTTGTAGCATGATGTGGTAGCATACCTGAAAGTTTTTGCAAATTTGGGAATTTGGACCTCGCAGCGATTTTAAGCCCTTCCTGATTTTGCGGAGACTTTGAGGTTTCGAAAGTTTGGAGTTTCGGAGCTCGCAGCAATATTGAGCCCATCTTCAAGCTTTCTATTTCTTTTGGGATATTTCCTTTTTCTTCGGAATTACCCCGGAGTCATGTCAAAATTTCGCCAGATTTTTTTTAGCGAAATTCTGTCATTTTGATGTTTGATCTTTTTCTTTTCCATCCTTTGTAGGTGGTTCCTCCAGAATGAACAAGGGTAAAGAGCCTGCTACAAGCGTACCTCGTCGATCTGCTAGATCTTCTAATCCGGCCGTTCAGCAGGCCTGGGAGAAGGTCCAGTATGTTGAGAGAAACCTGGAAGAGTGCGACTCCCTCAACAGAGATGAGATGAGGCAGCGACTGATCGCTCTCAAGGGAGAGGATTTTTATAAGATCATGGTAAGCAGTCGTCCATGGGTGATGGAAGATCAGAGTGTTTTGCCCAAGCCTACCTTCTTCTTTGGTGATGCCGTCCCTCATGACATGACATACCAGAGGAGATGTTTTCAGTTCTCTTTCACAGCAGATGGTGAGAAGAAGACTGTTGCTACCCGGTCGACATTTGATCGCACTGTCTCGATCATGAGCCTTGCCCCCACGTGCTCTAAGAGGAAAGATCCTCCAAGTTGGGTGAGAAGGACAAATGTAATCAAGACCGGGGTTTTCGTTGGCGGTTCTCCTGGATATGCGGAGAAGTCGCCTGCTGACATGGACATTCTGATGCCAGCCAGCGGTTACCAGGGCTCTGATTATCCGTCGGTCGATTTGAGACCGGTGGGCCTTGGCATTTTCAGCGGTGACGACAGTAATTGGGTGAAGCCTTTTCGACTTCGTAGCCATTTCAGTGCTGACTCTGAGTGGAAGTCGTGGACTGATCGCGTCCTGCTGATTGGTGGCGCCATTTTGAAGGAAGCCGGAATTTTTGATGCGGTCTGCGCCTTTAGGGAGACCGTGATCTTTTCCGACGAGGCCTTCATGGCTATGTTGGAGTCATTCCTTCCACAAACCAATACCTTCGTTGTGACAAATGGTGAGACTGGTTTCTTTTTAAATGAGCTGAGCGCCATTACTGGATTGCCCATCCTTGGCAAACTCTATGAGGAGTTTATGCCGATCGACAGCGTCCTTGAGGAGCAGTCTGAGGAGTTCAGGCTTCTGTACTTTCAGCTCGTCACCTTCTATGATTTTTTTAAGGAGAAGGAGGGCTTGAAAGTTAGATCCAGCAGTTGGAAGAGTTCTAGCTCTTCGTTCCCTAACTTTTTTGATAGTAGGGAGTCTTCTGATAGTGCGACACAGGAAGCCAAGGCTCAGGATCCAAGTTTGAAGAAGATTTTGGCTATGCAAGAAGAATTGAAAGATTTCTGTGCGAGTACAAACGCCATATGTCCTAACATTGCACTGCGGAGAGATCTCGCTGTTTACTTCACTTATTGGCTTGGTGAGGCTATTTTTGCTGGAGGAAATGGAATGCATATCAGGCCGCATTGTATTTTTCCAGCTTGTAAGATGGCATTTGGAGAGCAGCTTGCTTTGGTGCCAGCTCTTTACTCCTACTTGTGTACCGAAGTGCAGGCTACTGATTTTTTGGTTCGGCTTAGGTTTCCCATGAACAGGGTATTTTCAGCCCACATCTTTTATTCGTGGTATGTGTACCACTGTCCTGGCTTCCACCGGCTGGGTGCTGCACAGGATGATGATCCTCTGATGATTCGACTGGCTAAGGGCAAAGCCGTGTCCGAATCACTTTCGTTTACCCGCATGAGGATCCGACAGTTCATGGACGTCGAGATGGGGCAATCTTTAGTGAAGCTTTCTCTAGAGTTGCGGAAGAAGGCTTTTGATTTTGGTGCCTTCCGAGACTCTACCAGGGCAGGGTCGGGAAGGCATTACTCATTGACAAACGCAGAGAAGGAGTGGCTTTTCAGCATACGTGTCGGCGCAATGGTGTACCGCAAACATCTTTTCGTCGACATCCAGCCGTATGTACCTTCTCGCTTTGCTTTGCAGTTGGGCTTTTCTCATGGCGTTGTTGGAGCGCCTTCAAGCATAGTGAAGCGCTTTGAAGGTTTGCAGGATGGGAGAAACGCATGGTCTTTCTATAGTGCTGAAGACACTACTGCCATGATCTCTTATCCTGTGTTGTCGACTTCCCGGACTGCCAGCTTTGCGAAGTGGTTCACGGAGAGCTTTTCGGCATATCGGGGGCTTTCCAAGAAGGAGTTTGATGGGAAGCTAGCATCTGGAAAGGGCCTTGGAAAGTCGGATGGCGTCCGGCGAGAGGAAGTTTGGGCCTTCCTTTCTGGAGAGAAGCACAAGATAGTCATTGGTTCTGAAGCTGTTCGAGAAATACCTGATGAGGCCTTGGAGCAGCTAGAATAAGAGGAAGCTGAACTTGATGCTTGGATGCAAGCGGCACAGAGGCAAGCTTCCGTGGAGTCTACTGGCAAGAGTAGACCATCCAGTGAGGAGTCAAGTGGGAAACCTGACTCTGACAGCGGGGCAGGTTCTTCTAAGAATCGAGTCCACAGAAGTAAAAGGAAGAGGATCGCAGCAAGGGGCAGCATGAGGACTCTCCTGACATAGAAGTCCCTCTCATTATAAATGAGGAGGTGCCAGGGAATGCTGATGAGCCTCCGGAAAAGAGAAGCCGAGAAGAAGAGACCGTCGGTGAAGGTATGATTCTTCCTCTTTCTATTTCCATTTCTTTTCATGGGATTTTTCCATGTCTTGATTTGTTTTCTCTCCCTGCTGTTCTTTTTTTTTTTTTAGCAGAGGAAGATTTGGCGATGCCTGAGGTTCCAACCAATGAGGTTGTGACGGATCCTGTCGGGGCACCTAAAGAAGAACCGAGGGACTCTGGAGTAAATCCAAATCTCCAATTGGTATAACTTCTTTTACTTTCTTTTTTTTTTGTCTGTGACTTGGTTTGCTAACACTTTTTTTTTGTTAGCTGACTTGCCACAGGATTTCGATGACTTTGAACCATCGATGGACGCAAATGTTGATGATACTTCCGATGAGTTCATAGAGGAAGAGAGTCTTCCGCCAGTTGTCGAAGAAGGTATTTTGTAGTAATAACCCAGATAATGATTTTCAAACAGGATCATATTCATACCTTTTTGTGTTTCTTTGGCAGGTTTTGAGGTGACAGAGGAGAGTCCGTCGCTTCCTTCAGAATCAAAGCAAGGGATGCCAGAGGTCGATCCAGAGGTAGAGGCTCCTGGGACCAGTTCTGACACTGTTGAGGAGATACCTCGTGCTGAGATTCCTTTTCCAGCAGCTCCAACTGGAAAGAGTTCTTTTATTCCTCTTCCAATGGGGCATGACATGAGCAGCCGACTGACGGAGCGGGGCAAATCCTCAGCTGGGCCATCTCTTGTTTTTGCGAAGAAGGTGGTGGTGCGGGTTCTGAGCTCTTGGATTGAGACACTTCTTGCTGGACACTTGGATGCCGGATTTGGCATGATCCAGCATGTGCAGGAGATTCTCGGTGATGCCGAAGAGGCTGGTCTGGATGTCACAGGCGCCAGGGCGATCGTTGATAGGATCATTGCGCTGGGTGACAAGTGGTTTGAGACCATGGGTTTTGCTGACAACCAGTTCTTCAAGGAGATGTTCCTGGACCCTGCTGATAAGGTTAAGTCTGACCTGAATGAGACTACACAAAGCAAGAAGCAGATAGTCTGAGAGAAGAACTGAAAAGAGCTAGCCATCATTGGGCTGACACATGACCTTAACATCCTTGATAGGGAGGTCGATGAGGCCAGGAAACGTCTTGAGCATTTAAAGTCACAAGTCGCTGCCAAGTGGGCTGCAATAATAGAGGCTCGCGACAAGAAGAGTGCTCTGATTCGCCGGGTTGTAGATGCTGATCGAGTTCTTGAAAGGAAGTTTCAAGAGAACAAACAATGGTAAACTGCTCGGGATAAGCTTCCCGGTGTGAAAGAAGGGTTGCAGCCTTCTCCAGCATCTCATGGTAAGTTTCTGAAGAAGCGTGCCCTGGAATCCCTGACGGCTGAGGCCAAAATGTTGCTTGAGGAGCTGAAATCTTAGCTGGGGACCATTTTTGGTTGAGCTCCTGATTTTTGTAGCAGAAATTATCCTTCTTTCCCTTTTTCTTTTTGGTACCATATGTATTTTTTTTTGTACTCTTTTTTTTTGTAGTGCTTGTGAACACTTTCTTTTTTTGGTACCGTATGCATTTTTTTGGTACTCTTTTTTTTTTTATTTTCCCTACGCTCACTTAAATCTTTTTGTGATGAAAGCAATTGCTAATTGGGATTTGATCAAAAGCTTGTCATTTTGTGAAAATCTTTTGTCAAATGATTGTTTTGGCATGGGAGCCAGATTTTTATTTCGTGGCATTGATAGCCGGTTTGTTTTGTGGCATTTATAGCCTATTTTGTGGCATTTATAGCCTGTTTGGTGGCATTTATAGCCTGTTTTGGTGGCATTGATAGCCGGTTTTTTTTTTGAAAGCCAAGTTTTGGTTTGTGGCATTGATAGCCGGTTTGTTTTGTGGCATTGATAGCCGGTTTGTGGCATTTATAGCCTGTTTTGGTGGTATTTATAGCCGGTTTGGTTTTCAAAAATGCAAGTATCGACTAAAAGTCGCCTCCTTGTTGAATGGTCTTGCAAGTATCGATAGAAATGTCGCATCCTTGCTCATTCGGTTGCGAGTATCGATGAAATGTCGCATCCTCGCGGATTTGGGTGCAAGTATCGATGGAATGTCACATCCTAGCTTTTCAAAAAATTTAGTTTTGCGGGTACTGACTTGATTTCGTTTCCCAACAATTTTTGAAATTTGTGGTTTTCTCGAACCTTTGGGTTATGGATATCAACTGAAATGTTGCGTCTCCGTGGTTTTTTAGGTTTTTTCGAACCTTTGAAATTTGGGTAGTGGATATCAACTGAAATGTTGCATCTCCACGGTTTTAGATTTTGCAAGTATCGACGAAATGTCGCTTCCCTGCGATTTTGGAAGTGTCAAACATGGTTCGCATGCTTCCAATTTGTGCGAGTATCGACTAAGCGTCGCTTCCCCACGGTTTTTTTGAAAAACCATTTTTTTTTTGTTTTTTTGTTTAAAGACACGAGGGTCATAAGTTTTGACCTAAAACCATTTTGGCGGTAAAAGGTAGGGTGGACTAGGGTGGAAATCCCTGAATCCGGATTTTGTTTCAAACCATGAATTTTGGGTTCAAGGGTTGAAATTTTTGGTCAAGTTAGGGAAAGGTTCCTAAACTTGGATTTTTGAACAATGGAACGACGAAAGTAGGCATTGTATAAATTTCTAGAAATTTCAACATTTGATATGAAAATTCTAAAAAGAGTGGGTGTAGCGAGCGTGTACCTGAAAACCGATTTTGGCCGTACAGGCATTGCTCTTACCCAATTGGGTAAGTCTTTAAGGGTAGTATCGCTTTAAGAACTTGCCATTGATGGGCAGCATACATCTGCCACCCTCCATGTTTAGGAGTGCGTATGCGCCGTTGGAGAAAACCTTGTCGATGACGTAGGGTCCCTCCCATTTTGGCTCAATTTTGCCTTTAGACTTGTGAGCGAAGACCATTGGTCTTTTTACCGCAAGAACCAAGTCACCCTTTTTGTAAGCGCGTTGCCTGACCTTTTTGTCGAAAGATCCTGCCATGCGTGCTTGGTAAAGTTCAATGCTTTGTTGAGCTTCGAGCTGTCTCTCATCGAGATTGTCCAGCTCATGGAGTCGCAATTTGACATTGCTTTCTTGAGTCATGTCATTTTGCAATGATACCCTCAAGGAAGGAATTTGTACTTCCAAGGGCACGACAGCTTCACATCCATAGACTAAGGAGAATGGTGTGCTATGGGTTGGTCCTCGAACGGTGGTTCGATAGGCCCACAAAGCTTCAGACATTTTGTCGGTCCAGTCTCTTTTGTGACTAGAGACCATCTTCTTGAGGATTTTGCAGAGTGTCTTGTTGAAAGCTTCCGCTAATCCGTTTGCTGCCGGATTGTATGGAGTCGAAGGACAGCTTTGGATTTTTTATTTGTCGCAGAACCTGTAGAATCGATGATCCCGGAATTGTGGTCCGTTATCATGGACGAATCTTTTGGGTTTACCGAAACGATAAATAATGTTGGTGCGCAGGAACTGAAGGACTGACGAGGTCTTCATTTCGTTGAGCGCAAATGCTTCTGACCACTTGGATAAATAATCCGTAGCGGCGAAGATGAAGCGAAGACGTTTGCTTGAAGGGGGAGAAATAGGACCTATGATGTCCATACCCCAGGCTTTGAAAGGAAATGAAATCACTGTAGGATGTAGCCATTCTGGAGGCATGTGAATGTAATCTCCATGAACTTGGCATTATTGGCAACGCTTAGCAAATTACATTGCTTCAGCTACCATGGTAGGCCAGTAATAACCTAACCTTTTTATCTGATCATAGAGCTTGGGACCAGCCTGATGAGCTCTGCAAAGACCAGCATGAACTTCTTTGAGTGTTTCTTCAGCCTCTTGTCACAAGCAGCGTAGAAGTACTCCGTTGAAGGATTTCCTGTAAAGGGTTTTTGAAGGAATATCCAAATAAAAGCTTGGGGTTTGCCTTTGGATGCTTACCCGTTCTTTTGGATCTTCAGGTAGGGTTTCGAACATAGTGTAATCAATGAACGGATCCCTCCAGTCGCCGATTGAAGTTTGAAGGATTGAAATCCGACTTCCAACCACTTGGTGGCATTCAACAACTGCTTGAGGTGTGTTAAGAGGAGGAAGGATTCTTCTTTCGCACACTGTGATTTGCATGTTTTCCCCTTCCTGGATTGCCATAGATGCGGCAAGTCCAGCCAGGGCATCTGCACGTATGTTTTCACCTCTACGAATGTGGGTGATGTGACAGATGTCAAACTTTTGCAGAAGCGATTGTGCCTTGTTGTAGTAAGGCAGCAGATCAGGCTTCCTGACTTCAAATTTCTGATTCATCTGGTTGACGATCAGTTGAGAGTCTCCAAAGACTTCCAGCATGGTGATACCGGATTCGATGGCGAGTTCCAATCCTAGGATCAGAGCTTGATATTCAGCTGCATTATTTGAGCATGGTTCCAGTAGCGAGAAAGCGTGTGGAATCATGTATTTGTCAGGGCTAACAAAGAGGATGCCAACTCCCGAGATCAGCTGTCTTTTTTCATTTGTCCTGGTTGCACTGTCAAAGTACAAGCCCCAGGAAGCATTTTGTGAGAAAGTCTCCACATTGTAGACTGGTTCGTCTGGGAGATCATCTCTGGGTGGAGAATCTTTAGGCAATGGATGCTCTGCGAGGAAGTCCGCTAGAGCTTGTCCTTTGATTGCCTTTTGTGGTACATACCTAATATCAAATTATGACAGAAGGATGGACCATTTTGCCAGTCGGGCATTGAGAGAACCTGCATTTGTGACAAGGACCTTCAAGAGGTTGATCCTCGAGACCAGGTAGATTGTGTTGGAAAGCAAGTAGTGACGCAGCTTTTGTACGGCGAACATCACTGCAAAGCATTCTTTTTCGACTGGAGAGTAGCGATGCTCTGCACCTACTAGCATGCGGCTGAGGTAATATAGAGCAGCTTCTTTTTTTATCATTTTCTTGTGCAAGCAGAGCTCCCAGAGAGTGATCAAGGGCTCTTGTGTACAAGATGAATGGTTTTCCAGTGGTAAGAGCAGCTAACACTGGAGGTTTTGTCAGGTATGACTTGATATCTTGGAATGTAGCTTCACAGTCAGCATCCAGACAAAGTTTACACCTTTTTTCATCAACCGGGAGAATGGACGGCATTTCCCCGAAAGATTGGAGATGAACCGTTTGATGTAGGCCAATCTCCCTTGAAGCCCTTTGAGTTCTCTCAAGGTTCTTGGAGAGGGCATTTCTAGAATGGCTTTGACTTTTATGGGGTCAGGCTCTATTCCAGCTTTCCGAACTAAGAATCCGAGGAACTTACCCGACGAGACGCCGAAGAAGCATTTCAAAGGATTCATTCGCAGTTTGTGTTTGCGAAGCCGGAGGAAGACTTCTCTTCGAGATGATCTTCTTTTCTTTTGCTTTTGACGGCAAGGTCATCAACGTAACATTCGCCCGTCTTGTGCTACATATCTTGGAATATCTTCATCATAGCCCTCTGATTGTGGCACCAGCATTTTTCAGACCAAATGGCATGACAGTGTAGCAATACACGCCAAATGGGGTCCGAAAGGATGTATGTTTTTCATCTTCAGGATGCATCTTTATCTGATTGTAGCCAGAGAAACCATCCATGAATGTCATTCGCTCGAATCCACAGGCATTATCAATCATTACCTCTGGTATGGGGAGCGGAAATTCATCTTCAGGGCATGCGCCATTTAGGTCTCTATAGTTAATACAGACCCTGATCTGCCCATTTTTCTTTGTCACGGGGACAATGTTGGCTAACCATTCAAGATGTTGTTCCTCACGGATGAAGCCGGCGCTTTTGAGTTTTTGAACTTCTTGTTCAATTTTATCCATCACATCTGGACGGAATCTTCTTTGACCCTTCTTGACAGGCTTGATGTCTTTTTGAAGATTGAGTTTGTGGACTACTATTTTGGGGTCTAAACCCAGCATTTCATCGTAAGACTATGCAAAGCAATCAACGAACTCACGAAGAAAGGCGATATACTCGGGTAACTCATCATCCTTTATATTCTTGCTCATGAATACAGGACGTGGGTTATCTGGTGTTCCCAAGTCTATCTTTTGAACAGGATCTTCTGCTGGATGTTTCAAAGGTGGTCCCTCCACAATATTTTCGGAGGCTTCCAGCTCAACGAAACCTTCTAGGGTTTCAAGGGCATTTCTAGACCAAGGTTTTGTTCCTTTCCATGGGTCTTCTTGATCGGGAATTTTCCCAAGGCTTGCTATGAGATGATCCCAATCGCCTGTTGAAACCGTGTCGAAGTAGGCTACTTCTTTTGGAGATGAGGGTTCTTCTGGGTCATAAGACCACACGTCTGTGCCATCGGACAACTCCTCTTCATTGTCAGAGAAATTGTACCAATTGGATGAGCTTCCTGGATCTTTGTCAGGTGACTCATCGAAGAGATATCCAGGGAGATCGATGTCTTCATGGACTTGAGATGTTGAGGCCTGGTCAGAAAATTGACTTTTAAGCCTTTGTGTCAACTGTCTCAGAGGAGTGTCGGGGATCGTACCCTAACCCGTGTGAAGATTTCTCTACATAGCCGTAGAGTCTCCAATCTTCTAGCTGGCTTTCGGTCAAGACAAGCCCCAATGGCGTGAGAATACCGCGTCCTTCTCCCAAACTGACTGGGTTTTGAGCATCATAGCTCATTTTCTTCATAATAACTTGTGCCACAGAACTATTTAAGGATAGTTGAGGCATACCTTCATTTTGGAAAGGTTCAAGGACGGAGTTTGATGAAGAAGCATCCAATCTATGGAAGAAGATCGACTTTTCCTTTGCTGAAGTTGCTGGAACAATGAAGGAAGCTGACGTAGGATCTTCTATGTCAGAAGTTGTCTCGATTGGAGTTAGAGCAGGCTGAACTTGCTGAGTGTCAGCTTGGCTTGATGATGTGTCATCTTCTGGCTCTGAATCCGAATCCGTGTCTTGCGTGATAGACACGAAAGAGACAACAAATTTGCCCCCAGGCTTTTGCTTTTCCTTCTTCACATTAGTTGTGATGACCAAAGGCTTTGAAGGTTTGAGGGAGATGATGAAGGGAGTTTGAATGCTCTCTTCGGATTTACCGGATGGTTTATTTTCTTCCAGTGATTTTTGAGGAGCCTTGCCTTTATCTTTCAGGAGATTTTCGGTAAAGGGTGCTGTGTGCTTTTCCTCTTCTTCTTTTTCACCTTCATACATCTGTGAGTCTGCGAAGTGGACTTCTTTACCTTTGAAGGATTTTCTGTCTGCAAAGACTCGATGTATCTTGCCGTCGTCGCCAACAAACTTGATGCATTGATGTAAAGTTGAAGGGACAACACCATTCTCGTGGATCCAGGGGCGTCCGAGAAGGATGTTGTAGCATGAAGGGGTTTTTATTGCATACATAGTGACCACAGAGATAAGATCACCGATCTGCAACTTGAACCTGATTTTGCCGATAGGCCTTTGAGTACTCCCATCGTATCCAAAGATAGATACAGATGTGTGGCTCAGCTTGCTGGGTGGGATGCCCAACTCTTCGAGAGCCGATGTGGAGATGAGGTTGAGTGCAGAACCTGCGTCGATCTGAACTCTGTGCATAAGCATTTCCTTGATGTACCCTATGAAGTAAAGGGGTCGGTTGTGCCTTGATTCGCCAAGTAGGAGGTCTTCCTTTGTGAAGGCGATGGTTGCACGGGCTGCTTTTTGAACCGAGAGGCATTTGATGCATGATCCCTCAGTTTTCTTCTTTTCTCCCTTTGAGGAAGCTTCTGAGTTTTTGACCCGGTAATCCATTTCAATTTGGAGGACTTGCGGGTTATGTTTGTCGACATCCTCATTCAGCTTTTGCAATTCTGAAATGAGATTATCACGAGTGCGCAGAGACATTCACAATAAATCTAGGATGTGCAGACGTGCAGGTATGTGCTTGAAGTGTTCAATCAAGTCATACTCGAAAGCCTCCTTAGGGCCAGTATGTTCATCATTGTTGCCACTAGGGGCGCTTACATCATCTTTTCCCGAAGGATTTACATATGTAAAGGAAGATTGGTTGTAATTTTTATGGTAGTCCCGGCTAGAGCGGGTACCTCTACCAACTTCGAGAGCTTCTTGAGAAGGGTCTTCGTTTGGAAGATTGTCTTCAGGATCAAGAGGCTGTCGTTTTTCATTTACTGAGGATGTATCTGCAGTAGAGTTGCCATCCTCAGTGATTGTGTTGCACGGAGCATTTTCCGGGAACAAGTCATGAACAGCATCCAGCAACCTTTCTTCTTCGTTGACTAATTCATAGTCCCAAGCATCAATAGCTGGGAATTCTTCAGTCAGGAAGTGTGTGAACTTTGAAGTCACAGTCTCAGGAGAAGAAACCTGAAAGGGTGTCGTCTCAGTGAAAGTCACGTGAGATGAGCTGGCTCCAGAAGATACATTGCTAGGAGTCGTCGGAGTGTAAGTGATCTCATCAGACGATGCTTCGGAAGAGTTATAATCCCGAATTATCACATTACAGGAAGCTCTGACAGGAGACGTTGCCTGATCGGAGTCAGACTCATCCTCGGATGTAAGAGGATCGTCTATCCATCAATTTTCTCCATTTTCAGGAGTTAAGGGAGGATGTACTTGATGGTCTTCAGGGACTTCAGGCTCTGGATTGCGAGGAAGCTCGTTGACGCGGTCTTGCTCTTGTTCTAGAGCGAGACGCTGCAAGATCCTTGCATACTCTTCAAGATCTGGCATGGGAGCCAAATCTTCTTCTTCATCAACTCTTTGTGGCTCAACATAGTTGATTTCCACTGGAGCAATGACGGGTGCTGGTTCAACAACATTTTCTTGTACAACCTCTTGGTCTTCTTCGTCATCAGACCAGGATCGTTGTGGCTGTAGGGGGTTACACCAGATTACTGGCATAAGATGAGTCTCAGGAACCCATTCTTCATCGGAGAGATATTCTCCTGTTTCAAGTGACTCCTCCCACTCATCGGTGTAGTTGGATTCGATGCGCTGGACTAGTATCCATCAATGGAGAATCCAACTACCGAATTGCAAGAGTATGATGCCTCCTGTGTGGCTTCTTTGAATTGAGGTGGCATGAAATCACTGAGAGTGAATTTTCTTACCCCTTTTGAAGTCTCTGGAAGGGACGTTTTTGTTGCCTCCAGTGAAGCGGTAGAGGAAGCCTCTGCCTTTTCTTGGACTTCTTGTTTTGGCCGGGTCTTCTCTTGCCGTTTGAGCTTGAGGAGATGTTTCCTAGCCCGCCTTCGCTGTTGAGCTGTAGGCTTTGTTTTTACGACCTCCCAATTTTCATCTTCTAGGAGATCAGGATGTACCCATATGGGTTGTCCGTCTGGTGTCGGGTAAGGAACCAGTTCCTCGGACGCTTGGATTGTGTTTATTACCTTGAAGGAAGTAGTGATCTTCTTCTTCGGAGATTTTGATGTTTGTCCACATGTCACCATGTTGACGGAGGCATACCCATAGTTTTTGTCAAAGGTGATGACTCCATTTTTCCACATCTAGTTTATTTTCTCTTTCACAATGAAGCATTGATTGAGAGGATGTGAGATCATTTGATGGTATGAACAGTACCGAGAATCATTGGTTTTGCCAACATCACCCGGTCTTTTGGGTTCAGGCAAGGTGAGCTTGCCGTTTGCCACAAGAGCCCCGAAGATTTCATCAACATCTTCATCAAACGGGTATTTCTTCTCTACTCGTTCTTTGAAGGCATCTGAGAGTTCAGGTCTCTTACCAGCAGCTTTGTTTTCAGCTTTCTTTGGTGGCTGAGGAGCTGACTTGGTCTGCACATTGAGGACCTCTTTTTTCTTTGGTTTAGAGGTTGCAATGGCGGTTGGCTCTTTTCTTGATGATTTCTGACTGTTGAGGTCTTTAATCACCATTTTAGCTTCCATGGAAGCTTCCAGGAGTTCTCCCAGGTTCTTTGATTTGTTGCCGATGATCATGGAGCGGATTCTAGCTCTCATGTTGTTTCGGCAGATGTCGACTAGCAACCCTTGTGGAAATACATCAGAGCATTTGTATCCCATTGCTTTCCACTTATGAATGAAGTCATATGTTGACTCATTCTCCCCCTATTTTAGGCTGCACAGCTGAGCCATAGTAGTGAGATGATCCTCAGCTTTGAAGTGAGTCAGGAAGTGTGTCTCTAGCATGGCCCAATTTTGAATGGAGTCCTCCGGCAGAGTGGAATACCAATCGAAGGCCGTACCTTTTAGGGTACTTGCAAAGAGGCGGATCTTGAGTGCATCTTGATCCGCGATAGCTCCCATCAAGATCTTGAAGTGGATGACGTGCTGCCTGGCTGATCCTTTCCCCGTATATGTTTGGAGAGTAGGATGCTTGAATTTTGTGGGGAACGGGACCGAGTCCATCCATAAGGGATATGGTGGTTTGATCCCATGCTCCTTGAGTATATCCTTTTCTTTTGCTTTGGCGATGATACTGTTTACGTCCTTTTTGGTAATGGCGCGTGACTCACTTTCTTCCCCATTTACCTCATCGTCTTGATGATTTGGAAGAGGTTCATTGTTCGCCTGATTTTGGAAGGCGAGGAGAAGGTTTTCCATCAGAGTTTCAATTCTCTGCTGGCCTTGTTCCAAGTGCTGGATGCGTGTGATCGCATCGTCTTGAGGTGGATTGCGGGGTGGTGGCTGAGACTTTGTAGCCAAGACGTTCATCCTTCGTGATTCGAACGAAGAAACTGTCTCGGTAACTGAGCTGGGGCTCATTCTTTTTGATGAAGAGCTTAAGGAAGGATCACTCTGCCGTCCTTTGCTTGAAGGAGCAGGGGATTCTTCTTAGTTCTTCTTGTCCTAGAGACGCTGCGGGTCACCGGACGTTGGACATGGATTTTTGTTGTTGACTTTTGGCATCTTCTGGTTTTTCCAACCATATGGATGGCAGCAACTTGGTTGGGTCTTTCTTTTTCGACTTATTTGGGAGAGACTTGAAGTGTAGGAGGCTGCGTCCTTTGCCTCTTTAATCTCTTTTGTCGATACGACGCGCGGCGGCGTAGACGACGAACAACTTGAGCATCAGTCAGCTCTGGTTGGGCTTTGACAACGAAGGATATGCTCCCTCTGGCGCAGCAGCCGAGCCTGTCTTCTTTGTAGCTGGGCAAGGACAGGATGCGAACCCGGTCCTTCGCCTGTTGTAGTGAAGCTTTGAATTTTTGGAGTTCGGCCCCTGTAGAGATGAAGGGTCGAACTACAGGTTTGTAGGCCTTAGCAGGTGCTTGCAGAGGCCTTGTGATGCATGATCTGATTTTGGGTTTGTAGGAACAAGCCGGCTCATGCTGGGTTGACTTGGGAGTCAGGTTAGAGATAGTTCTCTCCTCTTTCATGTAGGCAAGAGGGTAGAACTGGTTCTCCTTGAGTGGGGCCAGATATGCTGGCTTGGTGGATGTTTGGGACCTTCTTTGTTTTGGTGAAGGTCTTGGGGACCAAGTCTTGGGATAGACCAAGTCGTTTGCGGGTCGAGGCTTCTTGGGGGTGCCACGGGCTTCGGGCCTTCTGGTGCTCGCCTTTGGTGTCACGGTAGTGACACGTTGAGAGGCGAGATTCTGCTTCTTGGAAGGAGCAGTTTGTTCTTCGGGAAGTGGGAATGGTCCCAAAGACAATAGTCTGGGGAGTCGAGGTCAACCCGGAGTTCAGAGAGTTGCCGAGGGAGTTGACGCTTCGGTAGCTGATGGGGCGCTTGTAGGTGCACGTGGTTTGCTTCTGTTGAAGCATGAGCTGGTGCTTGTTCTCGTCGAAGGTAATGGTTAGTGAAGCTGCCATTGTTAGTTTTCGACAAGTTTATGAAACAAGACCACATCCATTAGTAATCACAAGAATATAATGATCATAAATGGGAAGTTCTATGGTTTTGTCTTTTCAAATCGCTCAAGGGAGATGACCCAAGCAATATGAAGAAGGCAGAAAGCCATAGATTGTACAATTGTTCTGATCGCAGGTATGGTAAGCCCAGAATGAGCGTCCCAGTGATTGCTAGAAGCAATTGTGAACTTAAATTCGACTTATCGAGAATCAGAGCTTGCTCGAGGTAAGAATAATATAAAGTTGGAGTTACAAATGTGCCGATTGCGAATACAGTAGACCCTGAAAGGGCGTACTAGTACCACTGGACACAAATGTTTTGAGACCGCATCCATGAGATGAGATTCTCTGTTTTGAAAGGTCAAGATTGGACTCATCAGAGAGAGCATATGGTATTCCGATCCAAATACGGTCTCAGCGATTTCCGCGAGCGCCAGTACTCAGAAGGAAATGAACCATAATTTCTCGGATCTGAATCCAAAAATAACGAGTTTTTTTTTTTTTTTGAAAAGCCAAAATCGGGTTAATCAAAAAGAGCAAAATGTACTCCGATCTGAACACAGGCTCAGCGATTTCCGCGAGTGCCAGTGCTTAGAAAGGAGGAGACCAAAATTTCCCCAATCTAAACCCAAAATGATGGAAGTTTTTTTTTTTTGAGAAGACTTTTTTTTTTTTGAAAAAATTTTTTTTTATAGGGGCCAGCTCTCCTAAGCTGAAGCTTAAGATAAGGTAAGCTGAAGTAAGCTCAATTACGTAGTGGGGCCCACTTGGGGACCCATATGGGGATGGGGGTGGGGGGGATTTCAAGGACTCCCTAGGACCCTCCTTTATACAAAAAATCAGCCCAAATTGTGGTTTCTATTATCTCCATCTGGGCACCAAAAGTTTAATGGTCAACGGTCTACTCGGATTGGTACATAGTCAATCCAACGGTCTAGTAAATTCGGATTTGACCAAAAATTGGTGGACTTGTGCAACTTAAGGGGGTCGAGTGTTTGGTCCATTTGGATGGATCAAGGATGGACCCTAAAAGCGTTAGCTTACGGAATCATATCATAAGCTTAAGCTTAGGAGAGCCTTGCTCATTTTTATATTATTTTTTATTTTTTATATTATTTTTTAAGATTTTTTTTGATTTTTTTTGATTTTTGATTTTTTATTTAAAATTTTTTTTTTGAATTTTTTTTTTAAAGACGAGAGAGTACACATAGGCCTCCTAACCCGGTCTTTTGAAATCTCGATTGATAGAATTGGCCCCAGGTAAGGGTAGGATTACTTAATGTACCTGTTTGGAGGACCCTTGCCTAGAACAGTCAAGCTGTCTCCACACTCTAGACAAGGCTTTTATTGAATCAACCGTGATCAAAGAACGCAGTTGGTTTGACCTTAGTGGTCTATGTCTTTTTTTTTCTTTTTTTAGATCTCCAATAGACTCATCGAAGAGAAACAATGGCCCAATCCCCGATCCGAACACGGTCTCAGCGATTTCCGCGAGCGCCAGTGCCCAGATGGGAGAGGATCAAAGTTTCTCAATTTTGAATCCAAACTAAGAAATCTGATTTTTTGTTTTTTTAATTTTTTTTTAATTTCTAATGAACTTATCAAAGAAAGGCAATGGCCATTTCCACAATTCGAACCGGCTCAACGATCTCCGCGAGCATAGAGACGAAACGAAAAGGATCAAAGTTTCTCAATTTTGAGTCCAAACTAAGAAATCTGATTTTTTTATTTTTTATTTTTGAAAAGAGAAAGAGCTAGTCGAGATAAATTCAAAGAATTAGAAATTTCCAAAAAAAATCTCATCTCATTTTTTAGATGCGGAATCCAACATAGGCCACCAATTAGAAAGTAGCCAAGGAATCAAGAAAAGAAGTATAAGCATAAAGCAATAGATATGATCTTCAAATATCTCATTTCTAACATCGTGTTCTCAAATGAACGAGTCCCACCGGGTGTGCCAGCTTGATGGAACAGCGCATTCTGCCCGGTTCTACCGAGGTCGGCGGACGTGGGAGTCCGTTTAGGTACGACCCTTTCGTAACCGGGGGGCAGAGGCATGCATCAACATTTTTTTGTGTGGGTGTGCCAGATTTTCTATTTTACTTGGAATTATAAGTGGTGATCCGGAGATCGACCTTCGCAAGTAAAAAGGAAATCAACTTCTTTCAAGTTTTCCATTGCACATATATTTAAGAAAAGAGACATTTTCTTGATTTGCCGTGAAAGGCAATTTTTTTTGGCGTTTATAGCCGATTTACAATTCTTATCAATAATGAAAGACAAGAGTTCTGATTTTTGTCTCTTTTGAAAAAATACAAACTACAATGAAAAGCAAGAAAATGAGGATCTAACTTCTCAGGAGATTGTGGGAGACTCATTTAGATTGACGGTCGCAAGCCATATGTGGACTTCGCCATCATCCATACAGATGAGAACAGAGGATGATATTGATTCGCTTGGCTTGGCTATAACCTCAGGTTTTTAAAGGACAAAGACCAAAAGGAGGTCCTATGTCCAATAAAAAGCTAAGTAGACGGGCTGAAAAGCCACGTCAAAGCCATTGGAGGCAGGAGGAGGAGGCAAGGACCTTGGGGGGGGGTTTCCCCCCAAGGGACTTTTGTCACCTTGTAGTGGTGGTCGGTGCAGAACTTCGCAGAGTTTTCTCTTTTTCTTTCTTTTAGATTTCTGATGCCTTTTTCTATCTGAATTTCCGGATTTTCTGCAGTCTGTCGTGCTGTTTTCTGTGCTCTTGAAGAAGCAAAGTGACATTTTTGGTGTCAACAGGCGATTCAGGCCGCTCTTATAGTAAGTACTCCTCATGTAACTCTGATAAATTCTGCTTCGGCTTCTCATACCTAATAGTTTTCTTTTGCAGAATGTACAGAGGCTCCAACTGGTTATAAAAAGGAGGGACAAGAATGTCTCCAGGGTCTCTCAGCTGGAATCCGAAAGGGAGAAGCTCAGGAAGGACTTGGTGGATTGCCAAAGCAGGCTGGTCGACTCGATGAAGAATAACGCCGACCTAACTGCAGAAATAGAAGTGGCAGTGACCAGCATCACCAACCTTATAGCCGAGACCCACGAGCTAAAAGGGTCGGTCTGATCGAAGACAAAGAGGGTGCTCGAGCTGGAGGCCGAGCTGGAAAAATAGAAGGCCAAGTCGGGAGCCGAGCTGGCGAAGCAAAAGCCCAAGCTGGAGCAGTCGCTGAAGGAGAATGCCGATCTCAAGTCTTCACTTTGGGCCAAGGTCCATGCTGCTTTCCAGAAGGGAGTGGATAGGGCAACGGAGGATTATGAGAGACAGGTGGAGGAAATAAGCTCTCTCTTGTTCGAGGAGGGATGCCTGGCTACGCTGAAAGAAGTGGGGATTCCTGAAGATCATCCGATCCATCAAAACCTCCCGAAGTATTCAAGCCCGGGAACCGAATCAAGCCCTGCCCCCATTCCTGAGAGCCTTCTGACCGAAGCGCCCACTACCGACACTCCTCTGGACAGCGCTCCGCCCCTTCTCGGCACGGATGTCCCCGAAATGACCGCGCCTATTGCCGAGGCGTCCGGTCTTCTAGAGAAACGATGAGGACATTGCCTCAACCTCTTGGGACGACGTTTGCCGAAGTTTTTTCTTAAAGAACTTTGATATTTTCCAAATGCATCTTTTGCTTTCCAAATGTATCTTCTTGGCTTTATAAAAGAAAATCAAGTTAATAAAACTGGGCTCTTGCTTTTCTTTTTACGACTCTTGTTCTTCTTTTTGCAACTCTTGTTCTTGGTTCGGCCAAGTATCTGAGTCCGGCTAAATTGATTGCTTGAGGTAGAAGGATTGCCTGTGTTGGAATAATAAACGGGGGTGGACTCCCCTGAAAATACTTGGTGGTTTTCATTGTTGTCCGTCCTGGTATCCCGCATTCCGAGGCTCATAAACAGTATTAAGTATAGCAGTACGATCGATGCGGAAAATAAGCAGATGACTCCACCTATTGCTAGAGATGTCAAGTGGGCCGTGTCGGGTCGGTCAACTGGGCACAGCCCATGACGCGGGCCGCGCTGGGACGGGCTGCGCAGGCTCGCTGGCCCGTTTGGCACGGCCCGCCAGGCCCGCCAGCCCAGTGGGCCAGCCCTTGCGGCCCGCCAGGCCTGCCAGTATAGGCCCGCCAGCCCGCCAGCAAAAAAATGGCTATTTTTAAAAAAAATACCATTTTACCCCCCCAACAACTATAAAAAGGTCATTTAAGGGGTATTTTGTGTCATTTTTCATTATACTAAGTCTATAAATACCCCAACCCTCCCATTCTCATTTCTCACCAATTACACACTCATTTCTCACCAATTTACACAACTCTCTCATTCTCTAACACTCTCTCAAAGCATTCAACTCTTTCACTCTCTCTAAGAAGTTTTTGGAGGACCAAAGATCAAGTCATCAAGAGACAAGATTAAAGGGGCCTTCAAAGATTTAAAGGTATTTATAATATTTAGATTTGAGATTCCATATATATAAGTTTATATTATATTATATTAACTCTTATTTTCTTCCCTTTCTTATAATAAATTATCACAAAAGAAGGCTATTAGCATATTACTGTTATTATTTATAAACTTAGTCTTTTGAAATATGGCTAGAAGATTTCCCACAGAAGCTTCTTCCGTTAATTTAGAGGTTGAAGAAGATTTTATTGAATTACAAGATGAAGTAGGTGATTTACCACCCCCCTTTCCTCATAGTTCCCATAAACCAAACAAGAGGAGTAGAACTTCAACAGTTTAGGATATATAAACAAGGTATGATGTTATTGAAAATGGAAAGAATGTTGAAAAGGCAAAATGCAAATTGTGTGGTAAGATTTATAGTGCCCAGTCAAAAGGGGGTACCGGCCATTTGTCAAGACATAGGAAAACATGTTTAGAAAAGCATAAGCCAGAGAATGCAGGGACAAGGGGGCCTGGTTCACAGACCCAAATTTCTACTACTGGTGGTGGTAGTAGTAGTATCAGTTTGGGTTTTTTTTTTTCTTTTAATGCACAAAGTGCTAGACAAGGTCTTGTTAAAATGATTGTTTTATCCGAATTACCATTTGCTTTTGTTGAAAATGAGTTTTTTGAACAATGGGCCCAGGAATACTGTCAACCACAATTTCACAGTATTTCAAGAAATACAGCCAGAAATGATGCTATTAGACTCTGGCACGAAGAGAAAATAAATATAAAAAGCTATTTTGCAGAAATTCCTGGTAGAATATCCATAACCACAGATTTATGGACTTCTAAAGGTGGTGATAGTTATCTTTGTATTACTGCACATAATATAGATGCAAAATGGATTATGAATAAACGTATACTTAGTTTTAGCACTCTTGAATGGCCACACAATGGAACTAGGATAAGTACATTAATTTTGGAAAAACTAGATGAATATAATATTAAAGAAAAAGTTTTATCTATAACTTTAGATAATGCTAGTAATAATACAGTGGCTATTGAATTAATGAGAATGCAGATGCCACTTGCAACTTTGATAGATAGTTCTATCTTTCAAAATAGATGTGTATGTCACATCTTAAATCTTATTGCAAAGGTTAGTTTAAAGCATATTATAAGTTATACAGATGTTATTAAAGACATTGCTAGATTTGTTTTTTGCTCCGCACAAAGAAGACAATTGTAAGTCCAAATATGTGCGAGGCTAGGCGTATCAGCTATTAAAATGCCTAAAGAAGTAGAACATAGATGGAATTCTATGTATGATTTGTTAAACAAGGCACTTTCTAGAAAAACTGTTTTGAATGAATTTTGTGTTTTTCATGCACAAGAATTAATGATTAGTGATGAACATTGGGAGTTATGTGCCCATATAAGAGATTTATTAGAACCTTTTTATACTTCAACATTATTTTGTTCCGAGATATATTATCCTACATCTAATGAAGCTTTAATGAAACTTTTTAAAATTACTTTACAATTCAGTAGATTTAGAGATCATTTTTTATTTGGCAGCACTATTAGAGACATAGAAGAAAAATTTAATAAATATTAGAAAGAGGCTCCAATGAAATTTTCTTTAGCTGCTGTATTTGATCCTAGGTTAAAATTAAGTGGTGTACAGTTTTTTATTGATGGAATAAATAAAAATATGAATTATATAGATTTAAATGTTTTTTCAAATATAAGAGCAAATTTACAAGCACTTTTTCAATTTTATTGTGAGCAAATGGGTACAGCTGGGCTTAGTATGGGCAATTCAGAAGTCCAGCAGACAGGTGTTGGTGAGTGGGATGTGTGGTATTCTTCCCTGTCCACGGGCATGGCATCCAGCTCAAGCTCAAGTAACAACACTGTGACGGAGTTATCATTGTATCTTGACGTAGGTGTAATTAAGATGCAGGATGCATCTAGCTTTGACCTTTTAGCTTGGTGGAAGCAACAAGAAAGCATTTATCCGGTGTTAGCAGCCATGGCTCGTGATCTATTGACTATTCCTATGTCTTCTATAGCATCAGAACAGGTTTTTAGTGCAGGTGGACGTGTAGTAGATGACAAAAGAACAAATCTCACTGAAGAAACGGTGGAGTGTTGTGTTTGCCTACGAGACTGGTACTTGGCAGATAAGAGGAAGCAAGAGTTAACTTTATTAATGGAAGATTTTGATCCAGCAGAATACATTAGTGGACTACAAATCTGATTTTTTACTTTTTTCTTCATTGTAATTTATAAGTTGTTCATTCTTTTTTTATTTTTATTTTCTAAAAAGATTGTAAGGTTTTGAAGGTAATCCTATTTAAAAACCTTCAAGAAGTTAAGATCCAAATGGTTCTCTCTTCTCAGTGGAGTAGGTTTAGTTTGACCGAACCACTTAAATATCTTTGTCATTCTCCCTGCTTGTGTTCTAATTTTTATTTTTAATACTGATAAAAAAAAGAAAATTCACATATAGTACTTAAGGAATATGTGAGTAAATATCTATAAATTAATTTGAACCACTCAATCATTTGTCAAATGTTTGTATAAGTTTAAATGTTTAGAAAAGTAACTATTGAAAAATTAATATGTCTATTGATCGAAAATCAAATTCAAACCCATGTCGTTACGGACTTACGCTTACGGTAACTCTATCAGTCTATATTAAAAAAAAAAAAAACTGGCCCGCCAACCCGCTGGCACGGCCCGCTACAGCCCGCCCCACTGCTGGCCGTGCCACTCGGCCGTGCCGTGCCAGGGATTTTCCCTGGCAGGCCGTGCCGGCCCGGCCCATGGCACTAGCGGGCTTCATTTTTAGCGGCCGGCACGGCCCGTTTGACATGTCTACCTGTCGCCATCCGATTAGCCAGTCAATTCAGAGGTGATGTGCGTCATACGCGAAGTGTGGGAGGCCATACCTCATAAATGAGTTCTTGGAACCTGAGCCTCCCTCTCCCTATAAATAGGAGTTCTCCTCTGTTGTGTGATCATCCTTATCTTGAGCAAGGAAGGTAAGCCTGTCACGGAGGAAAGGCTTGTCTTAGGAACTTCTTCTACTCCTTACAAGCATGGAGATTCGCCCGCTCCCGCCAGATGTTCTGATGGTTTCGCCTTCCAGGAGTCTGTCAAAATCCCTTACTTTGTGTGAACCTTTTGAGACTGAAAACGACTCCGGGAAAGGTTGTATTCGGTCATCGTGGACCACGCGCCCTCTGAATCCGGTCATCGCGGACCACGCGCTCTCTGAACGCGGGTCTTTGATCAACTCTTGTCGACGCGGCTGGGAGGAGATCAGACCTCTGTGGTGAACCGGGAGTTGGTTGCGAACTTGGTCTAACCAACCATAGGGTCCCGTGGAGATCCAAACATCGAGCACCAATGAAGAGTAGTGCTTTCGAGCTTTTCTTTTTTTTCGCAGAGGACAGAGAACCTCTTATTTGTTCTTTTCATTGCTTTTTTGCAACTCATGTAATGAAATTTTCTATTTTACTGCTTTTCTGCAACCCATGTAATGAAAGTTTCTATTGTAAAGAAGACATTCTAGTCAATACAAATGGGATTTCAACCAATACAGGTGGAGTTTCTCTTTTTTTTTTTTAGGCCACTATTGGCCGAGATACGGTCCCAAGATTTTGAGGAGCCTGGGTGTATGAACCCGAGGTCAATCTCAGGGTGTATGAACCCAAGATTTTGAGAAGCCTGGATGTATGAACCCGATGTCAGTCTTAGGGTGTATGAATCCAAGATTTTGAGAAGCCTGTGTGTATGAACCCGAGGACAATCTCAGGGTGTATGAACCCAAGATTTTGAGAAGCCTGGGTGTATGAACCTGAGATTTTGAGAAGCCTGGGTGTATGAACCCGAGGTCAGTCTCAGGGTGTATGAACCCAAGATTTTGAGAAGCCTTGGTGTATGAACCCGAGGTCAGTCTCAGGGTGTATGAACGAAAGATCTTGAGAAGCCTGGGTGTATGAACCCGAGGTTAGTTTCAGTCATTTTTGCAGCTGCCGAATTCCGCAACTTGATGACGCAAATTGATGACAGAATGAAGGCCGTTTTTATTCATCATGAAACTTTGATTACAATTCTAGAAAAAGAACTTCTTGAGGTGGGTTGCATTCCATGGTCGCGGCAACCGCCTGCCATCCATGTCCTCAAGTTTGTATGACGATTGTCCTGCTACTGAAATTACTTTGAACGGGCCATGCCAGTTTGGAGCTAGTTTGCCTTCGTTTTGACTCCTGTCAGCCGGGAGCGTCTTCTTCAAGACCAGTTCTCCTACTGAGAACCTTCTCTCTCTGACTCTCTCGTTGTATCCTTTGGCTAGCCGTTGTTGGTAGTCGGCCAGTAGTATGGCCGCTGCTTCTCTACGCTCGTCGGCCAATTCTAGTTCCATGGCCAGGTTTATCTCGCTTCGGCCTTGATCAACAAGTTCTAATCTCAGGGTTGGGAGGCCAATCTCAAGGGGAATGACTGCTTCCATCCCATAGGCTAGAGAGAACGGTGTTGCCGAAGTGGAACACCTCGGGGACGTCCTGTACGCCCATAGGATGCTAGGGAGCTCCTCTACCCACCTTCCTTTTGCCCGGTCAAGTCGCTTTTTCAGTTCAACAAGCAATACTTTATTAGAAATCTCGGCTTGACCATTGCTCTGCGGGTACACGGGGGTGGAGTATCGATTTTTGATGCCATGCTTTTGGCAGAAGCTTTTGAAAAGATTGGAATCAAACTGGGTTCCGTTGTCCGAGATCAAAGTTCTAGGGATGCCAAACCTTGTAATGATATTCTTCCATACAAAATTCTTTGAATCCCTTTCGGTGATGGAGGACAACGGTTCTGCTTCTATCCACTTGGTGAAATAGTCAGTAGCAACTATCAACCATCTCTTGTTCCCTAGAGCCCAATGGAGAGGTCCCACGATGTCCAGCCCCCATTGGGCGGCGGGCCACGGGCTGGAGAGGGGACTTAAATCCTGCACCGACTGATGGAGGGAATGGGAGAACTTCTGGCACTTCTCGCAGTTCCTGGCGTATAACTGCGCGTCCTTCTGCATGTATGGCCACCAGTAACCCTGGCTGATAGCTCGGTATGCCAGTGACCGTCCTCCAATATGGCTTCCACAGATCCCTTCGTGAATCTCATACAGAAAATCGTCAACCTTGCTCGGATGAACGCATTGGAGGTAGGGGCCGATGAAAGATTTTCTGTAGAGCTTGCCTTTGGGAGACAGCCAGAATCGAGCTGCTTTGAGACTAATCCGGTGAGCCTCATTTTTATCTTTGGGGAGCTGATCATCTTTGAGGTAGGAAGTGATTGGGTCCATCCAGCTTCGGCCGAGATCAAGGCATAAAATATGCCGAGATGGATGGAGCTCTAAGCTTGATCTCAGCAACGACCCAATCTCAACAGTTTTTTTCTTTCCTGCTTCGACAGCGGATGCCAGGTTTGCAAGGGCATCAGCATGCAAGTTAGTATCCCTGGCGATCTGCTTGACTTCGGCTGTCTGGAACTGAATGAAGAGTTTCTTCGCGAGGGCTAGATAGGCCGCCATCCCGTCGTCCCGAGCTTGGTAGTCCCCAGTTAGTTGGCTTGTCACCAATTGTGAGTGGCTGAAAACCACCATTGTTGGGCTCCGAGGATTTTGGCACTGTTTAGTCCCGCTATTAGGGCTTCGTACTCAGCTTCGTTGTTTGTTGCTTTGAAGTCCAGGGTCAGAGCTTGTTCTATGACCAGTCCCTCTGGCGATTGGAGGACTACGCCAGCGCCAGCTCTCTTGGAAGTAGATGAGCCGTCAACGAAGACTTTCCATGTCGAGTCAAGGGCTTGGCTCTGAGATAGTTCATCAACCTCGGTGACTTCGTTTTCATGCCCTCTGCCCCCCAGTTCGGTGCCGGGTTGGGTTGGTGCCGAGCTCGAAGAGACGAACTCAATAATGAAATCTGCAAAAATCTGGGCCTTGATCGCAGTCCTGGGATGATATTGGATATCATACAGTCCCAGTTTGACTCCCCACTTGGAGATCCTACCTGAAAAATCAGTTTTTTTTTTTTAAGATAGACCTGAGTGGATGCTCCGTAACAACCACGATGGTGTGAGATTGAAAGTAATGGGAGAGCTTGCGAGAGGCACTGACGAGTTTCAACGCGAGCTTCTCGAGCAAGAGGTATCTGGTCTCGGCGTCAAGAAGGATCTTGCTCGTATAATAGATTGGCTTTTGTACCTTATCTTCCTCTTTGACGAGTGATCGGACCCTAAGTGTAGGGTGCGATTGTAGTAATAATCTGGTGAGACCAGGTCGATCCACAGGGAGCAATGTAAACTAAGGTTCCTTCTCAACTTGTACCTGCCCTAAATTAAAAATCTAAATCTAACCTAAAAACTAAAAAATTACAACCATCATTCTTACTTTCCAAAAACTACATTAATTACAATCCAATGAAAAGAAAACTTCCTAAATCTAAAAATCCTAAACTAAAAACTAAAATTTTTACAAAAGAACAAACAAGTTAGAACTTCCAAAAATAGAAAATTAATAAAACTAAACAAAATTAGAAACTATGCTAAAGTTAGAAAGTTAGTAAAGTTGGTAATGCAATGTATGCTATGAGATGTTAGAAAATTATTAGTCTAGAAAACTAGTATGCAGGGCTATTTTTATGCATGATTTTTTTCCTAAACAAATGCAACCTAAAACTGAGTTTAATGGCTAGGTTTTCAACCTCAATGATGGATGAATCAAATAAAAAAAACGGAAGTGGAAAATGATTTAAAACGAATGAGATATGAATTTATGAACATGACCTAAAAAAAAAATCTGTGCAGGAATTCTGCACACAGGTGGGTCCGACCAGCCATGTTTGAGCCACTGGTTCACCATCTTTCCAAATTTATTTTTCCTTGAAATCCTGGGTTTTGAAAGTACACTGATCAAATTCCCGAAGTTTCATCAAAAAATAATGTGTCTTGATCAGGTTTCTAATCGCAAACTTTTCACACAAAATCTGTCCTGAAATTCCCACAACAGTATGCTGAATTGTGCATTTCATGTTGGGATCCGAATTTCCAAAAAATATTTGGCCGAAATTATTGAATCAAATCTCTGATTTTTCTTGCTTATTCAATTTAAAATTCCAATTCCAGCAACTTAAACATATTTAAACTCCACCAATATGAAAATGCATGCAATGCTAACTAGTTTCAACCATAAACTATGCATAAAAATTCACATAAACAAATAAGAAGCATAACAAAAAAGTACTTGAATTTAAATGTGTAGTGGAAAAAAAAATAAATGTGTGAATTGCATAAAATTAAATGTGTGGAATTGACAATAAATTAAATGTGTGGATTTTTCAATAAATGTAAATGTGTGGGAATTGCAATAAAAATAAATGTGTGATAAGTGTGCTCTTGTTTTATTCTCAAACCGGGTTCATAATTACTTATTTCATGCCTTTAGGATCTTGGTTTGTCAATCCAAGATCAACAATAAAGGAAACACAATTAAAGCATTAATCACATAAGAAAAAGAATAATTAAAAAGAATCACACTTTTACTAATATGCAATGTTTTTACATAAAAGATGGAGAATTAAAATTCGAAAAATAATTACATACTAGGATGAAAGGAACCTTTCTAGTTGAAGCATCAAGTTGGGACAAGCCTTCTTGAAAAGAGATGAGCTATGGTAGAGAAATGAGATGGATAGAATGGTGGAGGAATTACACTAGTGAGGGGGCTTTTTCCTTCATGAAAGGGAGTGGCCGTCCAAGGGCCTCTTTAAATAGGGTATGGGCTGCCCTATTCTTTCTCCCTAGTCCCTTCTTTGTTGCAAGAATCTTTTTCACTTAGTAAGTCTTCTCCTTTCTTTTCTCCATTCTATCTTCATGCACTTGTCATATTTCCTTCTTTAGCAAATCTTCCTTAGACTTGACATTTATGAGAGATACATGAGGTGGCAAGCTCTAAGTTGGAATCAAGAGAAAATCGAATGCCCAATATGTGTAGATTCTTTCCACTTTTATCTCTTTGAAAATCTTTTTTCTTGATTTGGCCCTTCGTGGATTTTCTTTGATTATCTTGAATTATCTTCAAAATGAACTTGGGATTTTGTGCAGAGAAAGTGGACCCCCCTCTTGGACGGCCCACATGTGTGACCTACACATGTGCATGTGTGGGACCCTTTTCATTTCCTTCAAGCCAAAAAAAAATGAATTTCATGTGAAAAGATAAATTTACTATTAATTCACAATTGCATGACTGCGGGCCCATCTCTCATGAAATGATGAATGAATGCACTTGATGATTAATTAATTTCATGAGAAAAACACGTTTGAAAAAAATCTTTCCAAAAATAAAATTAAAAATGGCAGGTTTCATGATTTGATGCAAAAATTATGATTTTCAAGCAAATTATGCATGAATGTACTACAACGGATAAATAATGCATAAAATCATGATATGACACAAAATGAGGTTCTCTTGGCTTGATAAGTCCTTAAACTTACCAAAAATAACCATAAAAATGTGCATTTTTAAGGACTTATCAACGAGAACCGAGCTCACCGCATGATCCGAGACCGCCAGATACAAGTACAGTGTCTCTCCTCGAATTGGAGTCGAGAGCAGGGGTGGTGAATAAAGATAGGTTTTGAGTGCTTGCAGTGCTTGGTCGCACTCAGGGGTCCATTGAAATTTTAGATTTTTTCTTAGAAGCTGAAAGAAAGGCCTGCACTTATCTGATGATCTGTTGATGAATCGATTGAGTGCGGCGGCCATGCCGGTCAGCTTCTGAACTTCCTTTGTGGTCGCCGGACTCTGGACTCCCAGGATTGCCGTGATCTGGTCTGGGTTGGCTTCTATCCCTCTCTGTGTAACCAGGCTCCCGAGGAACTTGCCGGAGGCGACGCCGAAGACGGATTTAGAGGCGGTCAACTTGAGCTTAAACTCCCTAAGAATGTCGAAAACTTGAGCCAAGTCTGCAAGATGGTCATGAGATTGCTTGGATTTGACGACCATGTCGTCAATATATACTTCGACGGTCTTGCCGAGCTGCGCCTGGAACATCTTGGTGACGAGCTGCTGGTAGGTTGCCCCCGCGTTCTTCAGTCCAAAGGGCATCACCCTGTAACAATAAATGCCTCGGGGTGTTATGAACGCAGTTTTCTCTTCGTCTGGCTCGTACATTGGAATCTGATGGTAACCACGATAGGCGTCGAGGAAACTCATCCTATCATGGCCAGCGGTGGCGTCAATCATCTGATCGATCTTCGGGAGTGGGAAGCTGTCTTTTGGACAAGCTTTATTGAGGTCGGTGAAATCGACGCACACTCTCCACTTGCCGGTCTTCTTCCTGACGACCACCGTGTTAGCTAACCAGCCTGGATATTGAACTTCTCTGATTGCTTCAGCTTCTAGTAATTTGTCGACCTCCTCAGCCACGGCTTCTGTCTGCGGCAAACCTGATCTGCAGGCTTTCTGCATCACGGGCTTGTATTTAGGATCTACGTTCAGTTTATGACACATGACCTCGGGGTCGACACCAGGCATTTCGCTCGGAGTCCAGGCGAAGACATCTCTATTTCACATCATGAATTTAGAGAGCTCAGACCTTTTGGGATCGGCAAGCTGGCTGCCGAGCAGGAAGAACCTGTCCGAGTCGAGCGGATCGATCCTGATCTCGGCTAGATCTTCGACGCTCTTCTTTTCTGGGTTTCTGCCGATCTCGTCCAACTCCTTTTCAAGTTCTGCCATATGTACCTGCCCAGGCTCTTTTTCTCCAGGAACTACGGCCATCATGCACTGCCTGGCCATCTGTTGGTCTCCTTCCATAGTGATCACATCCACCTTGCCATCTTTGTTTTTCAACGGGAACTTAAGCTTTTGGTGGAGTGTGGAGGGAATCACCTCTATACTATGAAGCCAAGTTCTGTTCATAATGGCATTATAAGGAGAGGGGGGCGTCCACCACGAGGAAGTCAGTCAGCACAGAGGCTCCACCTACCTGGGCCTCCAGAGTGACTTTCCCCTTGGGGTAGACCGGCTTGGCGCTGAACCCTATCAGAGGTGTTCGAGCCTCCTGCAGGTCCGCTTCCGAGAGCCCCATCTTTTTGAAGCAGTCGAAATAGAGGATTTCAGATGAACTGCCGGAGTCAACGAGGATCCTCTTCACTATGAAGTCTTGCAGCTTCAACGTAAGGAGCAGTGGATCGTTATGGGGGAGCTGGACTCCTTCCAAGTCTTTATCTGAAAAACAGATCATGGGGCATTCGCACCGTGCTTTCTTCGATGCTGGTCCAAGCTCGGCTCTCATTATCTCTTTTTCGTGAGAGGCCCGCCTGGCCTCGGCGCGAGCCCGACTATTGCTCTTTGGGGAAGCAGAAGAAGGTGCCAGGTGGATGACGTTGATGATCTTCTCTGATCCATCACTATCCGAATCCTTATTGCTGCTTTGATGATTTCGGCTGCTGCTAGCATCACCCACTTTAACATAATCCTTCAGGTGGCCCTCTTTAGCGAGTTTTTTCCAGGTGCGATTTCAGGATCCTGCACTCCTCGGTTCTGTGCCCATTTTGTTTGTGGTAGGCACAAAACCTGCTCTGATCTCGGGAGGAAGGATCACCCTACATGGGCTGGGGCCAGCTGACGTATGGCTGGTTCTTGACTTTATTCATGATTCGATGGATTGGCTCCTTGAAGATGATGTTCACAGCTTAGTAGGGATTGGAAGAAGGTCTGGGCTTCCTGCTACCTCCAGATTTGGATGTCGGGACTTTTGCCGAGGTGGCCGAAACCCAAGCTTGTTTCGGGTCCTCTTTCCTGAATGGCTTCTTGTCCTTCTTATGAGGCTGATCACCCTTGTCCCTGCGCCCAACGTCGTGGCTCTCTCGAGCTCGAATATCGTATTCTTCTCGAGCGATGTACCATCAACGCCGGCATGGAGGTCACAGGGTCCCCGGCCAAGTCTTTTCTGAGCTCGTTACCTGGTAACAGAGCGCTCTGGAAGGCGAAGATCGCCACTTCGTCTTTAGAGACTTCGATTTGACTGTATGTCGCCTAAAATCGTTTGGCGAATTGGGTTGTATTCTCGCTCTGCTTCATCTTCAGGGACAATATATCAGCATCGGTCTTGGGAACGACACTGTAAGCTTGAAACTTCTTCAGGAAGGAGAGCTGGAGCTGCCGCCAGCTGAGCGGCGAGATCCGAGCCCCCATTGTAGAGGACAAATCTTGGAACGGAGAACTTCTTGGACAGGGAGGAGTCTTTGATTTCTCGAGTAAAGGGGGAAATGCCAAGATCGGTGGGGCCACAGACCTCCTGTTGATCTCGGGCGAGTCCGGCTATCTCTAGATTACGCTGGACCACCATCTTGATGCGCCTGTCGAGCCATTCCTGCCTAGCGTTCTTCTCCGGCGATAGGGTTTCTGACTTTCTCTTCGAATGATCTTGACTGTGACGGCTTCGAGCGCGACTATCTCGGCCATGATGGCTTCGATTATTGCTCGAGCTCTCATCGTGAGCCCGGCCGTGCTTTTCTTTCGGGTAAGTTCTCAAGTCCTCATGGGAGGAGGCAATCACCCTGCTCTGAGTGGCCTTCTTCTCGCTTTGGCGTCCCGAAGGTTGCCTTAACGAGGTTGCTCCTTTGGCTTTTAGCTACTGCTGGAGCTGACGGATCAACTTTTCTTGTTCCTGGATGGGGATGTTTTGGGCCGCGACATCCCCATCGCCAGCGAAGTGATAGGAATGGTGGGACTTGCTGACTGCTACAGATTTATCACTTTGAGGACTCTCCTATCGCTGTTCATCTCGCCGGGGAGGCATAACCTCCTCCTCCGGGGATGAATCCCCGACTCGCTCCGGGAATGGGACCTGGACGAGGAGGTGTGCTCATGGCGCTCCTCGACTGCAACTGTGCTAGACCTTGCCTCAGATCGCCTCTAAGGAGGAGCGACCGGCGACGGGCCCGGGGGTGGCGGCAGCTGGATTATCACCCTCGAGGATTCTCTGCCTTTCTTAGCTTTGGGAGGCATGGTATTTAGGAGGATTGGGCCAATGCTTTCCCACAGACGACGCCAATTGTCAGTGCAAAAAATGTGACTCACAAGGTTAGAGGGTGCCTGGTAGGACTTATCCAAAGGAACTGATAAAGGTTTGCTGCTAAGATCCTGAAAGGGGATAAACAAACAGTCAGAGGACCCTGGCTGTGGGCAGCGCAGGGCTCTCCGATGCCTAAGTTAGCACAAAGGTTGAAGGAGAAGAGAGACAGAGTAACGGCTCAAGAGGGGATGTCTATGCATACCTTTGTCTTGGAACGTCCTCATATTTATAGAGGATTTTACCTGACATCTTGGAGTGGGCCCATAGATTTGATAGGAATGATCTCATTAGTGCACATAGTAATAAATGAGGATCCATCATAGCCCACAATGCATTTATTGCCAGTCCGATCAGCCCACATCGCATCAAATGCATGTCATGTTGGGCCTGATCTTGTCCCAGGTCATTAGCGGTTGAGGTCTCATCGGATCCATCCTCGGGCTCTGCCCTGATATAGCTACAGCCGCTGAATGCCGCCTTGTCAGCATTATAGTGAAGATTGTGGATGACTGGGATGGCCCATCTGTCTCATTCGCGCATGCCCGTACTCTGCCACGTGTCTGATGATGTAGCAGAAGTAGGGAGGCGATCACACACTACACCATTTCAGGGCTTTTACAGCGTGCAATGCGCGCCGTAAATGTAATTTTACGGCACACGGGGTTCGTGCCGTAAAAGCTCCTGCCGTAAAAGGTTCGATGCAACTACAGCGTACATATACAGGTCGTAAGTAGAATCAATGCACGCCGAAAATGATGCTCTTAGGACTTTTTGGACCAGATTTATGGCCTACTAAGCAGGCCGTAAATACTAAACTTTTACGATGCAAACTGAATGCCGTTAAAGCATTGGTGTGCTTTTGTTTACGGCACACGTAGTAAGCCGTGAATACTTAAAACGAAAAATATTTTACACAGCTTGCATTTGTGGGCTGTAAATGGGTTGTGTACAATCTTATTAACGGCTCCAAATGCAAGCCGTAATTAAGTATATGTTTTTATAACTTGCAACCGCATGCCATTAAAGAATTGGCGAGTGTCAATTTACTGCTAGTAAGACGCGCCATAATTCACTATTAGAAAACAGACTTTTAGCGGCCGCCATTAACCGTCGCTAAAAGTCACTTGGCGGCCGCTAATACTCTTTAGCGACCGCTAAGTATCGGCCGCGGAAACTTCATAGCAAAAAAGTATTAGCGACCGCGCGACCACTTTTAGCGGCCGCCAATAGCCGTCGCTAAACGTATAAATGGCGGTCGCTAATGTTTTTTTTATTTTTTAAATACTGATAAACACTTTTAGCGGCCGTCATTGGCTGTTGCAAAAGGTAAAAATGGCGGTCGCTAATACGCTTTTTTTAATTTTTTAAATAAAATTTTTTCCCATTTCTCACTTTTTGCAACCGCCATTAAAACCTTTTGCGACAGCCATTGGTGGTCGCTAATGCTCTTTTTATTTTTTAAATATAATTCTTTAATTTTGTTTTTTTATTTTTTGCGACCGCCATTACTGTCTTTTGCGACCGCAATGGCGGTCGCTAATGCCAATAAATTTTTTAAAAAAAACTTTTCAAATTTTCCAAATTTTTTCCTGTTTTTCATATCTGTATTTGTACCTGAATATATTATATACCTACAACTATAACAATCAATTAAAAATACTAATAACAAAACAAAGTCTTATATTAATAACATTTAAAACATTACAAAAGTTTGAACAAATTATAATCATTGCAAATACAATTTTAAAAATAAATAAATAAATATATTTGATGGGCGGGGTGCCGTGATCGATCTGATGCTCTCAAACCTGAAGATAAACAGGAAAAAAAATATTAATAGTTAATTATAAAAATAGGCAATATATAGTAAATATAAACAAAATTAAGTATTAAGAGCAAAGTTTTGAAAATTAAACCTACGTTTCAACTATATAAGCAATCAAAGAGTCGGAATCTCGAGCCGTCGGTTCCGGCAAGTCAAGAATGATTATGGGCTGGTGTCGTGCCGGTTTCAGATTTTTTTGAGGGCCGTATCGCGTTCCGGACCCCCGGCGGGCCATTTTCTAGCCTAAGTGTTGGAAAATCTGATGTTATCGCTCGTAATTCTCTAACCAGGAGTCCTATTTGCGAGCCGTCAGTTCCTACAGGTCACTCTACCCTCGAGCGAAGTGTTCATGCCGGTTTCCGATTTTTCCGGGGGCAGTATCGCATTCCGGACCCCCGGCGGGCCGTTTTCTAGCCTAAGTGTTGGAAAATCCGATGTTATCGCTCGTAATTCTCTAACATGGAGTCCTATTGGTGAACCGTCGGTTCCTACAGGTCACTCTACCCTCGAGGGAAGTGCTCGTGCAAGTTTCGGATTTTTTCGGGGGCCGTATCGCGTTTCGGACCCCCGGCGGACCGTTTTCTAGCCTAAGTGTTGGAAAATCTGATGTTATCGCTCGTACTTCTCTAACCGGGAGTCCTATTTGTGAGCCGTCAGTACCTACAGGTCACTCTACCCTCGAGAGATGTGCTCGTGCCAGTTTCGGAAATTTCCGGCCGCCGTATCGCATTCCTGACCCCCGGCGGGCCGCTTTCTAGCCTAAGTGTTGGAAAATCCGATGTTATCGCTTGTAATTCTCTAACCGGGAATCCTATTAGCGAGCCGTTAGTTCCTATAGGTCACTCTACCCTCGAGGGAAGTGTCGTATAGGTTTTGGATTTTTTCGGGGGCCGTATCGCGTTCCGGACCCCCCGGCGCGCCGTTTTCTAGCCTAAGTGTAGGAAAATCTGATGTTTTCGCTCGTAATTCTCTAACCAGGAGTCCTATTTGCGAGCCGTCAGTTCCTACAGGTCACTCTACCCTCGACCGAAGTGCTCGTGCAAGTTTCGAATTTTTCCTGGGGCCGTATCGCATTCTGGACCCCCGACGGGCCGTTTTCTAACCTAAGTGTTGGAAAATCCGATGTTATCGCTCGTAATTCTATAACCGGGAGTCCAATTTGCGAGCCGTCAGTTCCTACAGGTCACTCTACCCTCGAGGCAAGTGGTCGTACAAGTTTCGGATTTTTCCGGGGGCCGTATCGCGTTACGGATCCCCGGCGGGCCGTTTTCTAGCTTAAGTGTTGGAAAATCCGATGTTATCCCTCGTAATGCTCTAACCGGGAGTCCTATTTGCGATCCGTCAGCTCCTACAGGTCACTCTACCCTCGAGGGAAGTGCTCGTACAAGTTTTGGATTTTTCTGGGGGCCGTATTGATTTCCGGACCCCCAGCGGGCCGTTTTCTAGCCTAAGTGTTGGAAAATCCGATGTTATCGCTCGTAATTCTCTAACCGGGAGTCCTATTTGCGAGCTGTCAGTTCCTACAAGTCACTCTACCTTCGAGGGAAGTGGTCGTGCAAGTTTCGGATTTTTTCGGGTGCCGTATCGCATTCCGGACCCCCAGCAGGCCGCTTTCTAGCCTAAGTGTTGGAAAATCTGATGTTTTCACTAGTAATTCTCTAACCGGGAGTCCTATTTGCGAGCCGACAGTTCTTACAGGTCACTCTACCCTCGAGCGAAGTGCTCATGTCGGTTTCGATTTTTCCGGGGTCAGTATCACATTCCGGACCCCCGGCGGGCCGTTTTCTAGCCTAAGTGTTGGAAAATCCGATGTTATCGCTCGTAATTCTCTAACTGGGAGTCATATTTGCGAGCCATCAGTTCCTACAGGTCACTCTACCCTCGAAGGAAGTCCTTGTGCTAGTTTTGGATTTTTCCGACGGCCGTATCGCATTCCGAACACCCGGCGGGCCGCTTTCTAGCCTAAGTGTTGGAAAATCCGATGTTTTCACTCGTAATTCTCTAACTGAGAGTCCTATTTGCGAGCCGTCAGTTCCTACAGGTCACTCTGCCCTCGAGCGAAGTGTTCGTGCCGATTTTTTATTTTTCCGGGTGCAGGATCGCGTTCCGGACCCCGGCGGCCCGTTTTCTAGCCTAAGTGTTGGAAAATCCGATGTTATCGCTCGTAATTCTCTAATCGGGAGTCCTATTTGCGAGCCGTCGGTTCCTACAGGTCACTCTACCCTCGAGGGAAGTGCTCGTGCAAGTTTCGGATTTTTCCGGGGGCCGTATCGCATTCCAGACCCCCGGCGGGCCGTTTTCTAACCTAAGTGTTGGAAAATCTGATGTTATCGCTCGTAATTCTCTAACCGGGAGTCCAATTTACAAGACGTCAGTTCCTACAGGTCACTCTACCCTCGAGGCAAGTGCTCGTACAAGTTTCAGATTTTTCCAGGGGCCGTATCGCATTACAGATCCTCGGCGGGCCGTTTTCTAGCTTAAGTGTTGGAAAATCCGATGTTATCCCTCGTAATTCTCTAACCGGGAGTATTATTTGTGAGCCGTCAGTTCCTACAGGTCACTCTACCCTCGATGGAAGTGCTTGTGCAAGTTTCAAATTTTTTCAGGGGCTGTATCGCGTTCCGGGCCCCCAGCGGGCCGCTTTCTAGCCTAAGTGTTGGAAAATCCGATCTTTCGCTCGTAATTCTCTAACCGAGAGTCCTATTTTTGAGCCGTCAGTTCCTACAGGTCACTCTACCCTCGAGCGAAGTGCTCATACCAGTTTCGGATTTTTCCGGGGGCCGTATCGCGTTCCGAACCCCCTGCGGGCCGTTTTCTAGCCTAAGTGTTGCAAAATCCGATGTTATCGCTCGTAATTCTCTAACCGGGAGTCCTATTTGTAAGCCGTCGGTTCCTACAGGTCACTCTACCCTCAATGGAAGTGCTCGTGCTGGTTTCAGATTTTTTCGGCGGCCATATCGCGTTCCGGACACCCGGCGGGCCGCTTTCTAGCCTAAGTGTTGGAAAATCCGATGTTTTCGCTCATAATTCTCTAACCGGGAGTCCTAGCTATTTGCGAGCCGTCAGTTCCTACAGGTCACTCTACCCTCGAGGGAAGTGCTCGTGCAAGTTTCGAATTTTTTTGGGGGCCGTATTATGTTCCGGAACCCCGGCGGGCCGTTTTCTAGCCTAAGTGTTGCAAAATCCGATTTTATCGCTCGTAATTCTCTAACCGGGAGTCCTATTTGCGAGCCGTCAGTTCCTACAGGTCACTCTACCCTTGAGCGAAGTGCTCGCGCTGGTTTCTGATTTTTTCGGGGGCAATATCGCGTTCCGGACCCCCGGCGGGCTGTTTTCTAGCCTAAGTGTTGGAAAATCCGATTTTATCGCTCGTAATTCTCTAACCGGGAGTCCTATTTGTGAGCCATCAGTTCCTACAGATCACTCTACCCTCGAGGGAAGTGCTCGTGCCGGTTTCGGATTTTTGCGGGGGCCGTATCGCATTCCGGACCCCCGGCGGGCCGTTTTCTTGCCATGGATAAGTTGTACTGCTGTATACTAAATGCTCATGTTACAAGCATATCTCAACCACAGTGAAATCATACAATAAGGACATCTTTGGCCCTGTTTGGACCACTATAGTGCAGGTAATTCAGTTTACAGACTTTAATATGCTAAAAAACTGGTAAAGAGAGATAAAAAATACTGAATATATCATACCATTCCCATCCGATGGTTTCCTTCCATAATCATCCTCACCTGTTTTAGAGAAAAAATTAATCGAATTTTCAGAGAGTTGTTGAAGCTTCAATTGTTATGAATCACGAAGTATGAAATTCAAATAAAAGAAAAAAAAATAGCGAATGATGTTCTACTACCCATCAACATGAGTAAATGCAATAGTTAGAAAGTTAAAGCGTCAGATTGCCATTTCTTAGAAATTAGCACGTCATGGCCATAACCATGGCCTAGAAAACCTTTTTCTTGTGAACAGCAAGCTCTTCCAGAGTACGAGGTCTATATTTGTCAACCCATAGCTCTCTTGAATCCGCCCAAGGGGAACTCAATTTTTGTCTTCTGCCCCTCTCACCTAGAAACAATTAAAAGGATATACATGGTGAATTACAGTTCTCCCAGAGCAACAAGAGAAAATCCAAAAGATGACAATGGAAGATTAAAAAACATTGAATTCATTGGGTACAAAGATAACAGAAAGGAAACAATAAGAACGAAAGAGAATCTGCCAAATAGGGCAGGAAACTACCACAACGTGGTAGCAAAAGATAAGTATTATGGTTGTAAGCCCCATTCAGCTAAAGCACTCTCCTTGACAGCAACCTGATAGAAGTCCTGAAAGGAATTCCAGCATATGAAGGCAGCCAATGAAGTCACTCACCATTTAGCCAACCATGGAGTTTATAAACTATGTACTAAGACCCTTTTTTGGGATAGACCTAAGGATAATATATCTAATATGGTATATAGCAGGGCTATATGTGGATGGTAAATTGCAGTGTACATAACATTCATGGCACACAACTACTTTGACAGTCACAAACTTATCATCAAGAACTATAAATTCATAACTTCCATTATTTTCTTTCTTTCTTTTTGACTCACTATGCTGCTATTGTTCTATCGCCTTCCTACCCGGTGCCTGGCATCCAGGTTTCCCAATCAATGTAATACAGCCTGACCAATACTTAATTACTCATAACAGTTTTTGCAGCTATTCAGAAGCAATACAAGACAATAGTAAGGTGTCGAAGAAAATCTACTTCAATGACAAATTTTAAAATATTAATATATCAATTGAGAGCTAGACTACCATAGAAGAAAAATTTTGCAAGCTTCCACTGCCTTAAAAGAAATTTCACATGTTAAAACCATGCATACCAGGGGCCATGCTGTGCCCATGAAAATCTTCATAAAAATCTTTCAAGAGAGCATCAAAATTAGCCTGCATGGTACCAATTAACACATGAGACTCACAGGCAATACAAACAACCAAATCAGAGCCCATGTTGAAAGGTAAAACATTCATATGCATATAGAAATTCATTACATCCTGAAAAGTTACCCACAAAATCTGAGCAGTACATGGGCAAGGTTGTTGATACGCTTACAAACCCTCAAATGATCAATCTACATCAATGCATTTTTTGGCACATATATAGCATATCTAACTTAAAATGATCAAGAATGTTACCTCAGAGGATCAACCTAAAGGCCTGAAAGTAGTGCTTCTCGTGCCTCCTCATATTGCTCTAGCTACCAATTAGCAGTGAAATGATACATTAATGAAATACTGAGCAAAACCACATCATGACCATCTAACTAAAATGAATAAGAAAGTCATTCCTGTCTGGGCATTTACTGAAGATGAGCACTTAAGGAACATACTTTGGGAAAAAAAGAAGAAAAAAAGAATGAAAGTAATGGATAACAATTGGGGAAAAGGGAATAAGTAATGGAGAGCAATAGTACATGCAAATCTATTGCTTCAGGAATTTTTGAAGTATAGCTTGGATGACACAATTGACAGCTAATCAAATACAAATGAATAAGCATCCTGGTCAGATTAAATAAAAAATAAAAAACTAAGTACAAGGAAACAAAAACAAAAACAAAAAAATAAAAAACTAGTTACCTGCTTATATTTCTTGTAGATTCGCTTGGTTACTATGTTCTTGGATTCATCAAAAAATGTGGGAACTTCTCTTCTTTTAAATCATCTCCTCCGTGCCACAGCCCCTGCACACTGCCAACTACGTCTTCCTCCACTTTACCATTACCATTGCAAAATAAAAATCCATGCCAACATTCTATTACTCACCAACATTCAAATGCCATTGAAAAATCAAATATTCAAATATTCTTACAGCATTAAAAGCACTTTACCATTACCATTGCAAAATAGATACACATGCTAAAAAAAATACATTGTCATGACATTCCAACACCTGCAACATTGTTTCAAAAAACTACATGCATCAGTTTTTAACATATAGCAATCTCCTACTCTGCATCCATTTTTCTTCAATCCTGCAATAAAAAAATGGTAAAGATTAACATACAATTAATTTTTTTCTAAAGTCTAAACAACCTTGACCTTTTTATTTAACTTTTGAATTTTTTTTATTGCTCTCTTGTAATAATACATTCAAATATCAGAGGAGAAAGTGTGGCATCTCTATAATAATGGATGAATGTAACTCACCGGAGCCCGTTTGCTCAGTGATTGTATACAGAGGCTAATTAAAATCTTGAATTAAAAAATATAATTATACCTGGTCAGGATCAGTCGAGCCTGCTGGATCATGACTGCCCTCTCCAACCGAGTCATGTCTCGCTCTGTAGCCGCTGCCAGCGTCAGGTGCCTGTAATTATTTATTATACAGTTAAAAACAATTTTAAAAAAAAGTAACATGAATATTGATACATCAATGACATAATTGACAATTTAAATGTACAAATTTATTTGTTACTAACCTGAGTGGTGGGTGGTGGGTCTGAAGTGAGCGGGAAACGACTCTGTGATAGACGAGCCTCCAGCGCTGCCAACTCAGCCCTCATCTCGGCCCTCATCTCTGCCCGCACATCGGCTGTCACCTCATCCCTGATCGCTGCCTTCATGGACTGCAGCATCTCCTCAACCTCCTCATGTGTACGGAAGCGCAAGCCCTAGGAGGAGCTAGCATCGGATGACTCCGCTCGTACGATGTGCGAGCGTGGAATGCCCGACCCATACGTGAGCGTGTATCCGTGCCCATCCCGGCCAACGACGGAGTGGAATATCTCATCCCTCCGCGATGGCAAACTATGCTTCTCCTCCGGCAACGCCTCCAGGCGTGACTGATACTGGGCCTGCGTAGTTGATTCATTTAATATATTATTGTGCATAACAGGACATAGTAATAAACTGATAATTTAAGTGGTTCAATATAAAAACTTACGAGGATAGCTGCAACCTCCGGATGGCGAGGATCTCGAGAAAGCATCCAAACGGACATCCTGTCGCTCGGATCGCCCTTGGAACGCAGCTGTTTGGTTGAGAGTTATATTATTAGTATAACATCATACAAAATGACTAAAATATAAATTACATATACGATCTAATTTTTTTACCTCGTGGCGGACCTGCGTGATGTGTCGAGTCCCTAACCTGTGTGCGGGACATTCCGCGCATTTGTATCCGCCACTCTGTCTTCAATATTTATCAGTTACGATAGTCACTACTAAATTGTTAAAATGAGAAAAAAATATACATATATATACAACTTTCTCACCTTTGCCTCCTCGCTCGTCCAATACCGGACGGGCTGAGTCCACTGATCCGGGAGAATGACCCTCCGAACTCGCTCAAGTATGTCAGGGGCATCTTGGTGTGGCTTCCGATGCTGCATTTTCATCTTAGTTTTATGATCTTTCCACATCTTCCGGCACTTCGACATGCAAACTGGCCGGAAGAGCTCAGGACATGCCCTCAAATTGTCCTTCAAAGGACAAATAATTTTTCATTCAGTTATGGTTTAAATTGACACATCCTGCGGTGAAATGTTATATTATTACCTTGACCTGACTCTAGATACGGTCTAATGCATCCACAGGGAATGCCTCCCAATCAAGTGCAGTAAAAGGGAATGCATGTGGATCCCAGACCATATGTCCCAACTGGCTAATAAGCTGATGAGCATGCGGACCCACCGGGTGGTACGTCTCATCAAATGACACGTCAATGGGATGACCGAAATTCCACATCCGGATCCCTCTAGCAGGGCCTCTCCCCCTGCTGGTAGATGGGCCCGTGCTCACAGAATCTGTTCAAATTATAGATAATATAATTAAATTGAAATAAAATAATTTGCTAGAATTAAAATATTTGAATTAAATAAACTTATACTAGTCTCTGTATCGGCTGATGCAAGCCGGGATGTAGAAGCTGGCGCAGTAGCTAGCACCGGATGAGAGGTCGATGGCCTACTCAGTGGGGCCATCGAACTGGGCTGGGCAAAACCCGATGTAGGTCTAGGGTCCCCTGATGACATACTGGCCTGGGCCTAGCACAGTAGCTTGTCCATCGTCAGCGGACGATCTCTCCTCTTTCGTCCTGACATATCTGTTCAAGAATGTCTGTAAAATAAATTAATTTAACGAGATAATTGAAATTAACATTTTTTTTATTCTTATATATTTCATGATCTTGAGATGTGGGTGATCTTATGAGTACTGCCGAGGCAGTGGGCATGAGTACAAGCGACTAGAAAATATAGAATGCTAAATAATCCTTTAGGGATCGAGCTACACATAGACCATCTGGCCATTGGTTTATAAACATTCAATCTTCTCTAATTTCTGTTTTAACAATTACTGACTTTAAGATTTAGTCATGACTCTCCTCTTTGATTTTGTGGAAGTAAAATATCCAGCACAGTGGCTTTCATGGAATCAAATCCTTGTGAGTACTGAAATTACTTGATCAAGTCATGCCTGTACCTATACTTTTGGAGTTGTGATTCAAGAGTCACATGAGACCTTGAATGACTTTTATTGGTTTTGGTAGTGAATGAAGTGGGCACCAGCAAGGGAATTTTGTTCCCAAGTGTGCTTTCTTTTCCTTCTCTGAATGACACCTAAGAGCCCTCCCTACAGGATACATTGGTAGGAGAGAATACCTATCTCAATAGGGCCAAGTGAAACCTTGACTCCACATGGCAGTGGCACATATGACTCTGCAATGTTGTGAAATGATTTCCATTGTTACCACAACACAAGATTTAAGAAGTTGGATTCATAACTCAAACAGGGATGGTGTTGCAATATTTTCTATGAAGAGGCCAGTTGACACCTTGATGAAAGTGTCTTAAGATCATGAAAACTTGCCTATGAATCAACACTTGCAAGCGCGTAACCTATATAGTGTATTATGTATGTTGTTTTCCAAAAATATTGGTTTTTTCCGCTTTTATGTAGGAAATCATATAGGAAAATGCTAAATGAGGTTGATGTATGAGAGACTTGCTGATTTTGATTCTTGTTGTAGCAGTCTCTGTTCTTGCAGCTTCCCTGTGTGGGATTTGTTAGACCCTAAGTATTTGCAATTTGATGTCTTGCATTTGCATAATAGTCATATCATTAGGTTCATTTTCATTCCACATATTTCTTCTTGAAAATCATCTTTTAACTCAACCTACTCATGTTTTGATTTAAAACTTTTTTTTGGTTGATTTGAACCTTGATTTTAATCATGTTTTTCTTGATGAAAACAATGCAAAAGGACAACCTTCAAATCTGAGTTTTTAAATCATTTCAAAAAGTTCATTTCTCAAAACTTCAGATATTCAGAAAATTGACCTGACCAGTCTGTCGGTCAAGTCATCGGTCCCCATCGGTCAACCCACAAGTGAACCAAGGTGAACCGATAACTCCATCGGTTCCCATCGGTCAGCCTATCGGTTCACATCGGTCCACCGATAGTGCATAAAATCTCAGACCGAGACTCATCGGTTCCAAAAACAGACGGCGCCTTTTTCCATGATCGGTGTGCTATCGGCTCGGCTGTCGGTTCCGCATCGGTCAACCGATGAAGGACGGTCAACCGACGAATGCAAAAGGGTCAGGTGAACTTTAAAAAAATATGACCGTTGCATATGACCGTTGAGCCATCGGTCAACCGACGGCTAGTTATCGGTTGACCGACAGGCATCCGTTGGACCACTTTTTCTATAAAAAGCAAGTTCATTCCAAGAGAAAACATGATGAGAATAGAGGCCATTGTTGGTGTTTTTGATGCCGAAGCAAAGGGAATGAACTAAGGAAGCTTGTTTGGTCCAAAGGAAAAGCTAAAGCTTGATCTCAAGAATTTAAACTCTAGTAAGCTTTAATTTCCTTGCTCATATGTTTTATGCTTTGTCTAAACTATTGGTAAATGTTTTTAAGCATATTAACTATGATGTGTTGAATCCATTCTTCTCTTAATCTTTGATTTTAGTTATTGGATTCCTCACTCTTGATTTCAAACCAAGTTCTGTTTTTATGCTTAGCGAAAATCTTTGATTTCTTTATAGCATGATACATTAACTTGTTTGAATCTTCTTTGTTGTTTTCATACATTTAAACCTTAGCTAAATTAGTTTTTGAAAACAACATTGCACATGCATCACTTGATTAGACTTAATCATTTTCATACAACCTGTGATCTTTAGATTTTCACATCATTCACAAGTTTGTAATTGATCAAGTGATTTGCATTTGACTTCAATCATAATTCTTTTTATGTACTTAAAACTTTGAAATGCTTTAAGCATAAAATTCATTGGACTTAATTTTATCTTGATTGAAGTTCTACACACACACACTTCATGAGCATTCATCTTTGCGTTACTTATAGTGTTGTGTGAGTTAGCTTTTCATTTTCATATTCGCTTATTTAGAGGCAATTTTATTTGAGCTTAATTGTAATCTCTTAGAGTGTTTTGTCAAGACACTTTCTTTGAGAGAAGTCATTTGCTTGTAAGGTTATTGCTTAGCCATATAAAAGCATAGTGTAAGGGTTGTTGTTTAGCCTAGAAAAACATCATTGTAAGGTTATTGCTTATCCTTGGAAAGCATATTGTAGAGGTTATTGCTTAGCCTTTTGAAAAGCATAATAGTGGAAATCCGGTGGGGTGTTGGATACACAAGCCGGTAGTGGATGTAGGCATTGAGGCCGAACCACTATAAATCCTTATGTTATGGTGATTGGGTTGTGGTGATTGATTTGTTTCTCTTCCGCATCTATTGTCATAATCATCACATGTGACTAGTTTATTTTAAAGAAATTAAAATTGGTCAGAATTAGTCATTAAGTGCAGATAACCCTATTCACCCCCCCCCCCCTCTAGGGTCAAGTAATTATTGAAATATGTAATAGTCTTTTATGGAAAAACAATGAGTTTACATATTCAAATTGTTCATCTCATATCTTCTTGTCATATTCCTCAATTGATGAATGTTTATGATGCTTTGAACTAAATTTTCTTTCGATTAATATTTTTTTTTTTTGGCATCATTCATAACAGCATAGACAACCTCTGTACATGATAACCTGTTCAGCATTTCATTTTAATTTGGTAACAGGTGCTGCTGAAAGGTATTTGTTTTCTAATGTATACAGGTTCCTTTGCAATTCGATGACAAAGGGGGAGAGAACTCAAAAGAGCAAGAGAAGATCAAACAAAGGGGAGATCCAACAAAAGGGAGAGAAGACCAGATCTGTCCAAGGATAAAAGAGGGAGAGCTCTAACAAAGGGGGAGAGATTGTTTCAATAACATAAGAGCTGAAGTCTTAGAAGTGTTGTGATCATCTTAGTTGCCATCAAATTGCAAAGGGGGAGATTGTTAGGATCTTTCTATGTTGCTAATTTGATGGATGCACTATCACTTTCACTTTCATCTGATCACACACTCATTCATCGTATGTTAGACCTTGATTTCTGAATCTTAGACTTGCATATTCAATTGATTTTCAAAGACCTCATCCTGCATGTTTTAGAACTTAAAACACTCTTTCGAAAATCTATTTTTTCATGCATGATTTTGAAAAATCAAGTTAATCATCGAGGTTCTTGGAATGCATACAATCTCATTCTTAAAATCCTTTTTAGCATGCATAAAACATAATGGCTGGAGTTCATGTTTCAAAAAATCACTTTTTCAAAATCTGCACAGAACTCCTCCCAGGCCAGTTTACCCGGTCGACCGACCCCTGTACCCGGTCGACCGAGCAAACTAGCCATTGGCAGAGAGCTGTTGGCTCTCCAACGGTCAGACTTCTGACCGTTTGTTCCAGGTCGACCGAGAGAGCAGTAGGTCGACCGAAGACACTAGCCGTTGGACTGTTTTTGTCTATAAATGCTCATTTCATTCCTTTCTTGGAGAGGTTGGTTGGGTGAACTTTTGGAACCATTTTGAAGCCTAAGAAAGGGGAATGAGCTAAGAAGGCTAGATAGCAAATGGAAATCAAAATCCTTGAGATTCAAAGGTATGTACCTCTAAGTTAAATTTGATTTCCATACTTTTGAAATCCATGCATGATCAAACTTTTGTAAATTCATTTTTGCATGATTGCTAGCCTTGTTTGAGTTGTTTTGCAATCATCATATCACTTTACCATATTGGATTGTTTTGCAAAACACTCATTTCCAAATCACATGTGTTTTTAGTATTTAAACTTTCATACAACTTGTGTTTTAATAGGAATGTCTTTCCAAGTTGTTTCAATTACTTCATGTGATTAGTTCATCTCTTCAATCATTAATTTATGTGCTTAGAATTTTAAATGCATCAAGCATTCATTTAAGAGCTTCATTTTAGAAATTGATTGAAGTACACTTTCATACACCTTGAACACTCATCTTAGTTAATTGTTAGTGTATGATTGTAAATTGATTTTAATTTTTATATCAGCCTAATTAAGAGGCAAATGTATTAAGCTATAATTGTTTCTCTTCTAGTGTTTAGACACTTCATTGAGAAAGAAAAATCTATTGCGTGTAAAGGTTAGTGCTAAGCCTAAGAAAAGCATAGTGTAAAGGTTGTTGTTTAGCCTAGAAAAACATCATTGTAAAGGTTATTGCTTAGCCTATTGTAAAAGCATAAATAGTGGAAATCCGGTGGGGTGTTGAGCACAAGCCGGTAGTGGATGTAGGCATTGAGGCCGAACCACTATAAATCTTTGTGTTATGGTGATTGGGTTGTGGTGATTGATTTGTTTCTCTTCCGCATCTATTGTCATAATCATCACATGTGACTAGTTTATTTTAAAGAAATTAAAATTGGTCATAGTTGGTCACTATTAGTAGATCACCCTATTCACCCCCCCTCTAGGGTTAAGATCCCGGACTTTCAGGATTTTCCTATTCTTGCGGTGTGCTTTGCTTTGCTCTGAAGTGGCCAGTGGTTGCTATGTGTTGTGATGCCCATTGTGGTATTTAGCTTGGCAGCTCTGTATAGTGGAGTGGTGCAGGGTGACATTCATTGTAGCCAGATAAATTCACACTAAGTTTTTCATTGTTGAATTACTTGGGTAGCCTTAAAATCAGTAGAATTTTGATAGCTTTGATTTTAACAATGATAGTGAGTCCCAACCCAACCAATTGTTTTAACTCTCCAACTAGAAAACAAGAAAAAAAAAAAGGGAAAAGAAAATCTTTTGACACTCCAGTTCCAAAAGACAAATGCAGTAATATTTAGAAATAGTTCTATAAAAAACCACCTTCGAATTCCTGTTTACGATCTTGGAGGTTGACAATTCATACTACTCAACATCTTGACATCCATTTAAGAAGATACAAGCTGACACATAAAATCATCATAAAAAGTTTCTTAATGAATGCACGATGGGCTGATTCAATTCTTTTATAACCATGATCTATTATGAATGAATCAAACTTTTTAATTTTCATTTCCTTGCAGATTGTTTCAACCCATTTGAGATCCTTTTTAGCTTACAAACCATGTGCGCTTTGCCTTTGACTTCATACTTCTTGTGTGTAGGACGTGTGGAACACCAAATTTGAGTTGTTCGAAATATATACCGTACACTCCAGTGATATGTTATTGTGGAGGGAGAAGTTCGAATTTATCCTCGGGTCGAGCCGAAATCAAGGCCGACCTGACCTGGACCTCTATCCAGGTCCAATGAGTATTCAGAAACTGATCATATGACAGTTATACATTATTAAAGCAACAATTACAAGAGCAAATCAAGGAATTAAAGCAGCACACGATAGGAGCCTCATGGGGGTTTCAGTTGGAAGAAATAAAGAAAAGAAATCATGGAGAAGAAAGAAGAGGAACGTAAGGAAAGAAGGAGAAAAGACCAGGATAATAATATAAAAGAGAAAGGAAAATCAGAAAAGTGGTATGAAAAAACAGAGGAAAAACAAGAGAGACGATCATTTTATAACAATGAAAATCTCACCGACTTTATCATCGGAGAGTACATGATCGGAACATCCGATCGTGTTCTTCTGACGATTCTTTTATTGTAGATACAGGGATTCTCATATCAAATCAAAGACACTACTCGACTATTCATCGCCGAGCAGTGCTGTTCAGCTCGACAGTCGACCAACCAAAATTTCAGCATCTACAATTGGCGCCGTCTGTGGGAAACGGAAGAGGAAATTATCCACTGACGTTTCTTCTAGCTGAAAAATATGGCGGATCAAGAGCATGGTATGGGATCGCAGCATCAATCTGGGCATTCTCCATATCAAATAGAGGCAACTCAGATCAAGGATCAGCAAAAGCGCCATGGAAAAGATCATGTGACCGACCAACCCGGTGGGCAAGATGATGAATATATTCCATCTACGGACAGTGACCAAACTGATCCTATTCTAGGCAAAAAGGGATGGATCCAATCAGAAGTACATCGCGCAAAACCAAACCATGCTATAAATTCACCATCTATGGATAAATTGCAAAAGGGTGCCCACCAGAAGCAGAGCCACACACACCAAGCTATAGTACCGTCACAGGACGCGCTTGTCCGCTTGGAACAATCTTGCAAGGAAGCTGCACGGGACCTGACACAGGGAATGAAGCAACAGAAAGAGAAATTTAACTGTCTGCTATTGGAATTAGAGGCAGTAAAGGACGCTCAAAGAAGACCTCAGAGCACGGAGAACCATCGAGTAAATTCAGAGACTACTCATAAAAATAGAAAATTCGAGCGCCGAGCAAGTATAGATGTGCGAGAGCCTAAGAGTCATCTTTCTGAATTAAAATTTCATCGGATCAGACCAAAGCATGGAGCAAGGGATGAAGGAAGCAGGACCTCAAGCTCTTTACCACGAAGAGAGGAGAAATCTGAATATAAAATATGGGATATGGAAAGAACTGCACCAAAAAAGAAAAGGACAGCCTCACATGCACTTGGCGAGAAAAACGTACAAGAGCTAATCAAGAAAGCCGTGGCGAATCAGAGACCTCATCAAGAAACCATGTTCCAAACAAGGTATTTGGATACACAGAGCTTCATATCTCCTTTCTCAAGGGAGATAGAGAGAGTGAATCCACCTCGGCGATTCTCAACTCCCAAGCTAAAAATCTATGATGGAACCTCAGATCCTGCCGACCACGTCCAGCATTTCCTATATTCCATGGCACTTTGGATTGGAAATGAATCATTAATGTGCAGAGTCTTTCCCTCAAGCTTGAGAGATCTTGCATTAAAATGGTTCTCACGTCTTAAGCCAAGATCAATACATAGTTTTCGAGAGCTTGCAGCATCTTTCATCACCCGTTTTGTCACAAACTCTAAACAGCCGAAAGATGTTGGAGCGCTTTTGTCTCTTAAGAAAGATAACTCGGAAAGTTTAAAGGAATACAGTGCTCGTTATTGGCGCATATATAATGAAGTAGATGGAAGCAATGAACAGGTAGCAGTGGCCACTTTTAAATTGGGATTGCCAAAAGAAAGTAAGCTCCGTCAATCATTGACTAAGCGATCCCCAATCACACAAAGAGATCTGATGGAAAGAATCGAAGAGTTCGTAAAGCTCGAGGAAGACATGGGGGCAACTGAATCAAGAACGATTTAAGCATCAGATGAAGGGTCCAGAAGGAAAAGACGAAGAGAGTTCGGGGAAGTCGCTGATAGGAGGATGGGGCGTGCCGAACCCACAAAAGCAGCCTACAATGGAATATATACGATCTTCAAAGATCAAATATATAGAATCCTCACTCAAATAAAAGATAAGCCGTTTTTCAAAAAACCTCCGAAGATGATCAGCGATCCCGGACGCCGGAATCCTAACTTATGGTGTTCCTACTACCATCGGGAAAATGGTCATTTGACAGAAAATTGTCGGATGCTCAAGCAACATCTAGAAGATCTAGTCAGAGATGGTCACCTAAAAGAATATGTAGAAAAGATGAGTCCAAAGAAGAATACAGGAGGCTCAGATCGGAAAGATTTCAAGAAAGCTGCAGATGATGAGCGACCTGTGGGGGTAATAGATGTGGTGCATGGAGCAATAAATCCAACAGAAGTCACAACCCAATCTGTCCGAGTACAATGAAAGATGGTTGCACATTTGAAAGAGGTATACCAAGTAGATACTGGACCAAGATTGGTCAGCAAATCTGGACATAGCAAGGCGGAGATTTCTTTTTCCGATGAAGACCTACGAGATGTGGTTCAGCCCCATAACGATGCCCTCGTGCTCACTCTTTGAATACAAGAATTTGATGTCCGAAGAATGCTTATCGATCCTGGAAGCTCCTCAGAAATAATGTACGCCGAACTATTTCAAAAGCTCGGTCTAAAACATTCAGACCTAAAGTCGACTTCAATTCCTTTGTTCGGATTCAGTGGCCAGGCAGTACACCCTCTTGGAGTTATAACGATTCAGGTGGGAGCAGGTCCTATTCGTCTAGATGTAGAATTCCTAGTGGTGAATGTGCCATCCCCATATAACGCCATCATGGGACGAGCATGGATTTATCGTATGCAAGCAGTACCGTCGACTTTCCATCAAAGGTTACGTTTCCCAACACAGAAGGGAATCATGGAGATTAAGGGAGACCAAGCTATCTCTAGAAGTTGTCTGATCACAGCAATAAAAGGAAAAGCGAGAAATATGGATGATGTGGGTGCTGGTCCAAGCAAGAGCACCGATCTCAAATAGCAATCAGCTTCAGGTCGAATCAAGGCTGATAAATTATTTTCCGACCTGAACACCCCGGCAGTCGAAGAGCTGAAAAAGATCGCGATACATGGGAGGAATGTAGATAGATATTGGATGATTGGTACATCACTATCCGAAGAAGAACAGAAGAATCTGATCCAGTTTCTTAATCAAAACTCAGATATTTTTGCTTGGACTCCATACGAAATGCCTGGGGTCGACCCGACAGTTATTAGCCATAAGCTAGGAGCAGATCCAAGCGCTAAGCCAGTGATGCAAAAACAGAGAAAGCTCGTGCCAGAGCGCCGAACAGCAGTCTGTGAAGAAGTTGATAAGTTATTGGAGGCAGATGCAATCCGAGAAGTCCATTATCCAGAATGGTTGTCTAACACGGTCGTTGTGCCAAAGAAAGACAAAAAAATGGAGGGTATGTGTAGACTTCACCAATCTGAATAAAGCTTGTCTGAAAGATAGCTTCCCGTTACCAAAAATTGACCAGCTCGTCGATTCTAAAGCTGGACATGAACGAATGAGCTTATTTGATGCATACCGAGGATATCATCAGATTGCAATGGAGGAGGCCGACCAAGAAAAGACAGCATTCATAACTCCAAAAGGCACATATTGTTACAAAAGAATGCCTTTTGGCCTTAAGAATGCGGGGGCCACATACCAGAGGTTGATAGCTAAAATATTTCAGGACTTGATCGGAAAAACGGTAGAAGCTTACATTGATGACATGGTGGTCAAGAGCAAAGAAAGAATTACACATGAGCAAGACTTGAGCTCGGCCTTCAAGATTCTTCGAAGATACAAACTCAGGTTAAATGCTTCAAACTGTTCATTTGGTGTCAGCTCCGGAAAATTCCTAGGTTACATTGTGACCCAGAGAGGAATCGAAGCCAACCCCGATCAAATTAAAGCCGTACAGAACATTGATCGACCAAGATCAAGAAAGGAGGTACAGAGATTGACAGGTATGCTCGCAGCCTTAAATCGCTTTTTGTCAAAAAGGTCGGATAAATGTCGACCAATGTTCCTCGCCCTCAAGAAAAAAATAGATAACATATGGGACGAGCAATGTGATAAGGCCCTAGCACAGATCAAGCAGTATCTGAGCTCCCCACCTGTGCTCTCTATTCCAAGTCCAGGAGAAGAACTGATTCTATATCTGGCAGTATCTGAGCATGCAGTCAGCGCAGCCCTGATGAGAGACCAAGGAAAGCAACACTTGCCTGTGTATTTTATCAGCAAAACCTTGTTAGATGCTCAAACAAGATATTTACCTCTGGAAAAGCTCGCCTTAGCATTGATGAGCGTAGCACGGAAGCTCAGACATTACTTCCAAGCTCATACAATTAAGGTCCTAACTGAACATCCATTAAGAGCCATCTTGCAGAAAGCCGACCTGTCAGGACGTATGGTCAAATGGGCAATAGAGCTTGGCGAGCATGATATAAAGATAGCTCCAAGAAATGCCATAAAAGGACAGATAGTAGCAGAATTCATTGCCGAATTGACTCATAAAGACTAATTGAAGCAAAAAGAAGCCAACTTGGAAGTTAATGAGAGTTGGCTGTTGTATGTTGATGGTGCATCTAATTCCAGAGGTTCAAGAGCTGGCATGGTATTTATCACGCCAGAAGGAGCAGCTATTGAAAGGGCTATGACCCTTGGCTTTGCTGCATCAAATAATGAGGCAGAATATGAAGCCCTCTTGTCAGGACTCCGAGCTGGAAAAGATCTTGGAATTACAAAGCTCATGACTCACTGCGATTCCCAACTAGTTGCCAATCAACTGAATGGAGAATATGCAGTTCGTGATGATCGGATGGTTGCATATGTCAGAGAGGCACAACGCCTTATTCAGCAGATCGGCGAAGTCAAAATCAAGCAGATTGGTCGAGAAGAAAATTCACATGCTGACAGCTTAGCTAGCCTTGTAACGGCGATAAAATCCGAGCTAAGGAGAGAAATCCTCGTTGATTTCCAATCAACACCAAGCATAGGAATCCAACAGATCATGTGTGTTGAACAGGAGTCGGAAAGCCGAAATTGGATAACACCAATAGCCGAATATCTGAAGAACGGATTACTCCCAGAAGACGGAAAGGAAAGCTACAAAATCAGAAGGAAAGCTGCTAGATTTTGGTTATCACCAGAAGGTCAATTGTACAGACGATCATACTCGGGACCATACTTACAATGTGTAAGTCCGACCAAGGTAAACGACCTGTTGTGGGAAATTCATGAAGGATCCTGCGGTGGACACATCAGCGGAAGAAGCTTAGCACATAGAGCAATGTCGCAAGGATACTAGTGGCCCTAGAGGTGTACAAAATGACCCGATAACCCGACCCGACCCGGTAACCTGACTCGACCCATGGGTCAATGGGTGGGTCACTCCACCCATAATTTTTGTGCTTGACCCGACCCGACCCAACCCGTGACCATTGGTACGGGTAACGGGTCTCACGGGTCGGGTTACCGGGTGACTCGTGAACCCGTTTTTTTTTTTTCATGTAGAAGACCATGTTGGTATAAATGGTTGTGGAGGTTAATACAATTGATATTATATTTCTTCCCACCACACTCATTCATCTCCTTGAAGTTTTCCTCTTGTATAATATTTACATGGAGTACCTTTCAATTTATGCCACGTAAAACACTCTTCCAGTAATTTAATCCAATTTAAGATGTTTGGATCTCTCTTTCCATAAAAATATAGAACTTCTGAAGCTTCCTGATGAAACATGTTCGAGATTTTACCTTGATCAATGACCAACTATCAGCAACAGGAAGGACAGTTGTTGTACGTGGCTCTGTTAAAGAGACTGCAAAGGTGAATAGCAGCTTAGGAGATCAGATAAGGGGCTTAACTTTATGGGTTGTGGGATGGAGTTGTGAGGGAATAGGATTCAGCTAGTGGGGGCTGTACATGAACTAGCATTAATTTGAAAATTGCAAAAGTTAATAATAGAATCTAAAAAAATGACTATTTTTTCTATGAAAAAGAAACAAGAAGATACATTTTGTTGCTTTGATACAAATTGACACAGCAACAAAGGGGAAGAGTAATCAGTAATTACACTCCAGGCTGAAACTTAAGGATTCACTTGTCTAGTTCTCACACCACATTCATCACCAAATACAGAAAGAGAGAGAATAATATTTTCATGCAAAATTGAGTACGTAAGAGGGGGTGAGAACACTGACTTATATAGTCTTAGAAGGACAAGATGCCTTAACCTTCTCCTTAAGTTTAGGTAACTAATTTAGAAAATGTCTTCCTCCCTTAAATCAACCAACAACCAAATATTCTAGATTTTTATCCTTGGTCTTCTAAATGAAAAAAAAAATTGACCCGAACCCGACCCGTGACCCGTTGAACCCGTGACCCGTGACCCGACCAACCCGTGACCCAAACGGGTTGGGTTTGGGTGGGTTTTCACCCACATAAAATATGTCGGGTCGGGTCGGGTTTGACCCATTGAACACCTCTAAGTGGCCCTATATGCAAAAAGACGCTCTCAAATTTGTACAAAAATGTGAGAAATGTCAACGCTTCGGGAAAGATATTCATCAGCCAGCCGAGCTGCTGAACTCGATTATAAGCCCATGGCCCTTCGATAAATGGGGAATTGATATAGTTGGACCTATGCCAAGATCAGCAGGTAATCATCAATTTTTAATTGTTGCTACTGATTATTTTACTAAATGGATAGAAGCCGAACCCCTTGTTCATATTCGAGAAAGCGACGCCAAGAAATTCGTATGGAGAAATATCATCACTAGATTTGGCATACCAAAAGCATTGGTAACAGATAATGGGAAACAATTTGAAGGGAAAGTATTCAAAAGCCTGTGTGAAAAATATGGTATTAGACATCATTTCTCAACCACAGTTTATCCACAAAGAAATGGCCAAGCAGAAAGTTCCAATAAAACTTTATTGGATGGGATTAAAAGGAGGTTGGACGAAGCAAAAGGAGGATGGGTGAATGAACTCCCTAGTGTCTTATGGGCATATAGAACAACTCCGAGAGATCAACGGAAGAAACTCCTTTTTCCCTTGCATATGGAATGGAAGCCGTCATTCCCTTAGAAATTGGATTGCCGACCATGAGGACAGAGGCCTATGATCATGAACACAACAAAAGGAGGGTTGCCAAGCAGCTGGATATGATTGAAGAGCTAAGGGATCGAGCCTTGATCAAATTAGCAGCCTACTAGCAGAGGTTAGATCGAAGTTATAAGAAGAAGGTTCGAACACGAACATTCAAGGTTGGCGACCTAGTTCTGAGAAAGGTACTTCCAAATACAAAAGATCCCAGCCATGGAAAACTTGGACCAAACTGGGAAGGTCCATACAGAGTCACTTCTGTCGGGGGAACATGTGCTTATCATTTGGAGAAATTAGAAGGAAAAGCTCTGGCAAGACCATGGAACATTGCAAATCTGAAAAAAATACTATTTTTAAGCATTGTATATGAATAAAATTATCTTGTACATAGTTCAAATTTCCAATATATATGCCAAAGAAGTTGAATATTACATATTTTGTGTTTCACCTATGGCTTTAACATCTCGGTTATATGCACCTCGAACTTATAAATCCCGACTTCGGCAGCAATAATATGAAATATCATCATCTCTTCGCCAAAACTCCTGTACCAAGGGTAAGGCCAGACGGAATAGTTCATCTGAGGACCCATTATGGGACAAACCCTATTGGGACCAACCTTGCAAAGATAAAAAAGGCCAAGGCCTGAAAAATAAGGGGCAGCTTAGTACCCACTACTTCGTTCCGAAGGATAAAAAACCTAACTAGGAAGAGCCCAAACTAGGTGTGTCGCACTGATCTCCTTTTTGCTAATTGCTAGGCATGACGATGCGAGCGTTAGGCTAAAAAGTGAGTTCGGAAAGAACCGACAGTGGCGACACAAAAAATGCAATACAATGTCGCATAAAAAGAAAATATTTCATTGATATTGATAATACCAGCCCACAGGTTGGGCAGTATAAATCATTCAAAAGTAAAAGTTTCATGCTCATAACCAGAGCAAATAGGTTGGTAGAGCTGCCATACAAAAAGCTGGACAAAACGATTTCTAAAATAAACTATTTAGGTGCATCAGAAGTTGAAGCTGGCATCTCGACAATAGAAACTGAGGATGGCTGGACAGGCTGGACAGCAGTAGAAACCTCGCCCCCATCTCCTCCAGTAGGCAGATTGACGTTATCAGCTTGAATTTGGGATTAAGGCTTAGCGGGTGAAGATGGAGGAGGAGCTTGTTCGGATATATAATTATTCCGTAAAGGAGAATCTTCTGGAACTGCTGCATCTTCAAGAGCCACATCATAACCTCGCTTGAACACAGTAACTTTGATCTGCTCAACCTGCTGTAAATAGATTGCTTCAGTTTCTTCAAACTGACTATCCTTAAGCTTCTCTGTGGCCTCTCTAGCCTCGACTTTGACCTTCTCTATTGTTTCCTCAAACTCGGCTTGCTTGGCACGCATGTCTTCAAGCTCTATCTCAATTACAGTGAGACGACTCTTCGCAATAATAGCCTGGGACTCAGCAGCTTTAGCAGTCTTAAGAAGGATGTCGGCATTAGATTCAGCTTGGCGCCGAGCAGTCTTAGCTTCTGCTAGTTCTTTTTCCAGACCCTTCAAATGACTCTGCAACTTCCCCAAATGCTTAGAAACAGCAAACCATTTTTGCACACCCTGAAAATAAAATAAAGAGAATTAGAGATTTCAAGAGGAAAGAGGTCGAATAATCTTAAGCCAACCTACCAGAAAACATTGTTGAACTCCTGTAGCAACCAGTTCATCAGCCGATAAGGTGCGATGCAAACTCATATCAGAAGGAAGAAGAGCAGACTTGCCCATAATCATAGCCAAGGTAGGAGATCCCAAAATCCCTTCACTTAAAGATGGTCCTTTCTCCCGAGAAACGCCCCGAGAAATCTTCCGACCAGACGATAGACTTGGCTGTGGAGACGATGAGAGAGGAACATCCCCCAACCATGAAGAAGATAGGTCGGCAGCTTCACCAGATTAAACCGAATCTTTTTCAATCTCTAAAATTTGGGGCTCATGCTGGGGCTCGGGGGCAGCTCTCTTGCCTAAAATAGAGGAGGGACCGGGCAAAGGAGCTTTCGTTATTTTTCCGGTCCTAGTCATTGGAAGATCGCCCAAGCTATCAAAAAGATTTTTTGATTAACGTGACATTGTCGGAGAAACAGTCTTGGTATCAGATGAAGAAGTGTCAGAAATATGTAACACAGGGGTTCCTTGTCGCTCAGCTGACGAAGAAGACTCGCGAGAAGAGGTTTTGTGAGCAGAAGAAGTCTGTTCAACAGACTGAACGGGAACGAGAGGTTGATGAGAAGCAGAAGATTGAACGTTGGAAATAGTTTTTGCTTTTGTGGATCTGGAAAGCTTTATGGCAGAAACCTTCCTACGCTTGATAGGGTCGGATGCCAGTGATTGATGCCAAGAAGGAACTGCTAGAAAATGGTTGTACGTCCGAACGTATCTGAGCAACACATGGGCAGCTCGGCCCCAACCACGAAGCTCGGCAGAACCGCGATATTCGAGCACCCGATTTAATTCCTCGCTCCGAACAAGAGATGGAAACCCACGATTAATCAATGCATCTGCAAAAAGGAGCAAAGTGAATAATAACAAAAAGGAGGAGAAGAAGAAATCAAACAAACAAACATGAAGAGGAGGGAGTCCGACCTGGGGACCCTAGGGATTGGGGGACTGTTCGAATAATCCCGTCCCACATAGTCGGCGTTTCCCAGTTTCCACTTACGATGACGAAATCACTCTTACTAGACTTATTGGAATCAGGAAGATAATGAACCAAAAGCTTGTCTAAGCCCCTAGATTTCAAATAAAACACGGATTTGCTACTATCTAGAGGTACCAACATATAGCAAAACAGAATATCAAAAACACAAAGGCTCGTGCCGAGCAGCTTATTCAGTGCAGATACCCCCATAACTATGTGATAAAGATTGGAAGAGCATTAGGTAGGAAAAAGATTGGTCAAAGAAAGGAAGAGAACCAACAAAGGATCTAATGGAAATCTAACACCACCCTCCATTATAGTGATGGTCGGAAAAGGTATTCCATCCTGGGAACCAATATCAAGAGCTTCATTGGTCCGAGGAGCACGAATCTGAACATCTGGGGGGATCTGATATCTTTCTCTGAAATCAGAAACCCCTTTTGGAGTGTTGAGCAAATCCTTGAAATTCCCCATCTAAAGTTAGAAGAGAATGAAAAGATAAAAAGCTTACCACGGAATGGAGGAAGAAAATACTGAACGGAATAGAAGAAGCAATGTCTGGAGAGATAAAAGCAAAGGCAGAGCAAAACAGGGGAAGAACTTGCGAAATAAAACTAAAGGAGAACATGGAAACCAGAGAAAGGATAGGGATAACTTTATAGAAAGTTACTGGAGACAGGCCCTTGATGTGCGGATTCGCCCTAGCTTGACGCGTGGCATCACAAGCCTGCCTTTTCCTCGGTAAATGGAGAGAAAAACGCTGGCTTGGGGGGCAATTGTGGAGAGAGAAATTTGAATTTATCCTCGAGTAGAGCCGAAATCAAGGCCGACCTGACCTGGACCTCTATCTAGGTCCAATGAATATTCAGGAACTGATCATATGACAGTTATACATTATTAAAGAGCAACAATTACAAGAGCAAATCAAGGAATTAAAGCAGCACACGATAGGAGCCTCATGGGGGTTTCAGTTTGAAGAAATAAAGAAAAGAAATCATGGAGAAGAAAGAAGAGGAACGTAAGGAAATAAGGAGAAAAGACCAGGATAATAATATAAAAAAGAAAGGAAGATCAGAAAACAGGTATGAAAAAATAGAGGAAAAACAGGAGAGACGATCATTTTATAACAATGAGAATCTCACTGACTTTATCATCGGAGAGTACACGATCGGAACATCCGATCGTGTTCTTCTAACGATTCTTTTATTGTAGATACAGGAATTCTCATCTCAAATCAAAGACACTACTCGACTACTCATCGCCGAGTAGTGCTGTTCAGCTCGACAGTCGACCAACCAAAATTTCAGCATCTACAGTTATCAATTTTTTATTTCAATAAGATCGAATTGGTTCCACCCTAATCGTATGTAGGAGCTAAACTTTTTTACTTTAATAAGAGTTGATCCTATAATAAAATCGAGAATATAACTTAATGTGATGAGCACAATTTTTACTTTAGACAACAAGAATTGCAACTAATGATCTCATATAATTCGTAAATGGACAGTTGGGAAAGTATTAACTTACTTATGGGATATGTAATACCCAATCAATGCGACTCAGTAGTCAGAACTATGACTCAGTCGACTCAAAGTAGCATATGTAGAGATAGAGGCCTGGGTGTCAATAAGTTTTCTATGGTTTCAATTTGACACTGATTAAATCATTATCGGCCTTTGAATTTGAACATTAAAAACTACAGGATTAAGGTGCTAAGCCTTGAGATCTGAATTAAAATAACATTGAGACCCTAAAATTAAGAATCTTGATAATGAGAGGCTTACGAAGAAGTTCTAAATGAAATGCCTCTATGGTTTTGTACCACCTATTTTTATTTTCGAAGCATGGCATAGCTAAATGGATTAGGTAGGTCCCCCGGCTGTAGTTCTGTTGGTGATGGACATAGGTGTGTGTGGAGAGCGTGAATTTGAATCTCCCATGTAGCAAAAGAGCAACCGTTGATACAATTTTTTTTCTTATGTTTTTTGCCCCAGCCTCGACCCAAGAGATCTTACCTAAGTAGGAGAGGAAGCCCACACATGTGAAAAGAGTGGCACGCCCAAGGATTAATCATTGGGCAGCAATGTGACATGCGAGATTGCTAACCAAATGAGCATCATCTTGTTGTCATTGTTAGAAGGTGGAAGAGGGGAAAATAAAAGACTGTTAATAAAGTGATGGAGAATGTGTGCCATGATTTTTTTTAGGCAAAATTAGCGAAAGGTCCCTATAAGTGAATGTATCCAGCCTCCAGTCCAAGGAAAAACTTTTTAAGGCCTATGGTCCACTCAGCTAGACTTTTTCCAGCCTTAGATCCCTAATTGCACACGTTCTCATTTTTATGGACTAAATTACCCATTCAACCATTTTAGGCATAAAACTTTAAAATTTTAAATTTTAAATCTTCCCTCCTCCCTCCTTCCTAAATCCTCTCGATCGGTAAATAGACAACCATTTCCTCCCGGCCATATTTGCCAGGCCAGGTCTCCCTTTGCTTACAGTCTCTATTACAGAAACCCAATCGAAGAAGAAGAAGCAAGAATATGCTCTGCTTGCTGATCTCCAACGCGACCTCATTTTTGAAGCAAAGGTGCATTTTGGGAATGAAAGTATACCTGATACTTCCATCAGATCTGTGGCCTACCCATTGTTTGATCCAAGTGTTGCTGCCAATCAAAAAAATCAGTAAGTCTTCCATCAGATCGGCCCACCCATTGTTTGATCCAAGTGCTGCTGCCAATCAAAAAAATCACTCTAAGTCTTCCATCAGATCTGCGCCTCACCCATCTTTCGATGCAAGTGCTGCTGCAAATCTCAAAAATCAACCTGATCCCTCAATCAGGTCTGCGCCCCACCAATCGTTGGATGCAAGTGCTACTGATGCAAGTGCTTCTGAAATTCAGAAAAACTAGATTCTGCATGAAAAAAACGAATTTGGTAGAATATTATCCCCATTTCTGAAAGTCCAAGGAGTTCAACTGTGGCTTTGCCATGGAGGCAAGTGGCAAACCAATGTTGGCCTATGGGCAATGGCATGGTCAGATTGAGTTATAGCTGCCACATCAGTCGGGTGGGCTAATTATTGTTATTTTATGTATGAACTCATCCTATTGATGAATGTATAAATTGGGCATGCGATTTTGGGACTTGCATCCAACGATTGGTGGCCTGCACTCTTGATCAAGAGAAGAAGACGGAAGACGGAGATAAAACGATCAAGAGAAGATTATGGTCTTCTGGCCGGGAGTTGAGATTCCGGCTGGGTGAGATCGGGGATCTTGAGGAATTCCGTGAGGATCTGATCGTTGATAGCCGCATATCGCGATCCTTTGGTGGTGGCGATTGGAGACGGAGGCGGCGCTGAAGAAAAGAGGCGATATGAGGGCGGCAGCAGATCTGTGTTCGTCGTTTTGATCTATTTTTGTCTTTTTTGTCAAATTTCGTGGAGGACCGACATCTTTCCGGTGATCGCTTTTGATTCTGTTTATCTTTTTTATCAAATTTATCTAAGTTTTTGTCAAATTTATCTGAGTTTTGTCCAAATTTATCTGAATTTTTATCAAATTTATCTGAGTGTTGTTCAAATTTATCTGTTTTCTGTCATATTTCTTCGTGTTTTTGGTAAATTTATCTGAGTTTTGTTCAAATTTATCTGAGTTTTTATCAAATTTATCTGAACGATGTTCAAATTTATCTGCTTTCTATCATATTCCTTTTTGTTTTTGGTAAATTTATCTGAGTTTTTTTTAGCAATTTTATTTACTTTTTTAAATCTATATGCCTTTTTTTAAATTTATTTGCGGCTTTTGAAATTTATTTCTATCTTTTCAAATTTATTACATTTTTTGAAATTATTGCATTTTTTAAAACTTATTTTCGTTATTTTAAATTTATTTTCATTTTTTGAAATTTTCTTTGGATCTTTTGAGATTTATTTGGGTCTTTTAAAATTTATTTATATTTTCTGAAACTTATTTGGATATTTTGAAATTTTTTTTTGCATCTTTTTAAATTTATTTGCGTTATGTGATTATATATTGCTTTTTTTTAACTTATTGTATTTTTTGAAATTATTTCATTTTTTAAAATTTATTTTCGTTATTTTAAAATTTATTTGTGTATTTTTAGAATTTATTTGAAAATCCGGGGATTCCATTAATCGTGGGCAATTAAATGTTTGTTGGCCATTATTAATGGGATATCCCACCAATCATGGGTTATGATTTAAAGAAAGGGTAAACTAGACATTTCAGGTATGAGAAAGTGTGGGAGGGACCTTTGGCTCTATGACTTTTTTTTGTGGATCTAAGGCCCTAAAGTGGAATGTTTAGGGACCTGTCGCCGAATGCCCCTTTTTTTTATACCTCAGCCAAGGGGGTAGAGACCCAATAGAGGGAGCCCGGATATACATGGAAAGACAATCCACTCAAGTGGGAAAGAAGCTCACACATGTACAAAGAAAGCCCACACAAGTAGGAAGGGAGCTCGCATACACGATAAGATGTGGCGTACCCAGAACTCGAACCCTAAGCAATCAGGTGAGAACTGCCGCATCTTACCACTCCGGTAAGGGATCATTCTCAAAACGGATGCTAACTACGATAATTGGTGAAGTAAAAAAACATAAGAAGCATGAGGGTTTTCTCCAATGGGAGTTACAGCTGTAATGCAGGGTTTTTGGCACTAATTGGCTACTTGTACAGCACCAAAAGGCATGAGTATACTTCAATGACAAATCATAAATGTACACCTTGACAATAAATAACAATAAGCTGAGAGTCAAAAAAAAAAAAAAAAAACTAAATAAATAGTCAATACATTTTTCTATTGAGAGGGGGGTGTAGTTATGCAATAAGGTTGTTGATGCATAGCCAAAAGAAGCTAAAGTGTGATAATGAATGAAATGAGCGAGAGAGGTATGCAATAAGGTGGTGCATATTTATCCAAAGGAAGCTAAAGTGGGTTGCATGAAATGATACACATTGACTGTTGCATACTTGCCGTGCAAGTCTAGATGACTGAAGTTGAAGAGAAATGCCATGGTATATACTATATAGCTGGGGACATGGATAAATAAGGTCGATCGAGTTCCTTCACTGCAACGATCCCATCATATCGATTACTTCATCGAGTGCCCATTTGGCGTGCTTAATCTACTCGAGTCATGTTCACTACATTCCCAATGGGTGGAAAAGGGTGGACCCATCATTTGTCAGTGGTGGACCAGGCAAGCTGTGACGCAGTTTCCAATTGGCCTAATTTAGATTAGGCAATATACGCTGCAACCTTATTTACATTACCAAAGTAGTTCATCTATGATCAATCCAAAATCTCTTACAAACGGCTAAAAGTTCACACTCATCCTCATATCACACTTATCCGATCATCATCAACTGAAAGGTTAATCAGAATAAATTATGCATAAGATTTTAGTTAACTCTCAATATGGTGGCAAGAGGTTGCTTTGGGACCTTTGGGCCCAAATGGGTAGGATTAATTGAGATGGGGGTATTGCAGGTTTAGGTTCAGTTCGTGTTTAATTAACCTGTTTATTAATTAGATCAGTCTGATATTTCCAACCCTCATTGGACACAATGTAAACAACTCTAATTTTAACTTTTTTTGGCCGACCTAAGTTGAGTCTAACTATTTTTAGAGTATTCCTTTTACTGTTTTAGATGCTATTACATGTGACCGACCTTTACAAATTAATTATAAGTTCATATTTATTGCCATGGAAAAATTTGTGAGCCTAACTTAAATTATGTTTAGCGAGGGGTTTAGGCCATTGAGTTTCAATCTAACCTGATTTTAATTGCGGATCACTCATATGATTAGTAGGTCGTGTCAGGTTTTACCACCCCTAACTCTGTTAACATGATCTGAATAGAGATTTCAATTGATAAAACCCTCAGACCAAACCAAACCCTCTTGTTCCCTCTATTCTTATGGTTGACATGCATCCAACTCAATCATATGTACTAGCAAAAAAAAAAAAACTCAAATCATATGTAATATGAAACAAGCTTCTTAAAGGGCAAACCAAGATTGCTACAAGTACTCATCAAAACAGGATTTCAAGTACTTCACATCAGTTTCTGTAGAATAATCATAGCTTGTTTAGAAAAACAAGCTATAGTTATCCCATTCAAAGTTGAAAATGTTCTCCCTAATGAGCGTGAAGTGGATGGCACTAACACTAACAAACAACTGACTGGACCCTTTTTGTCCTTAAACTTTGACTTCCAAGGCCGGTTTGATTATCAAATGATGAAGAAATATTAGCCATTTACGTCTACACCTGTGCCGACCATGGTGTCTTATTGTTGCTATTGACTTTAATAGAAGAATATGAGAAACTAGATATAAACCTTAGCATGATTAATTAAGATAATATTTCTTGAACATCTTCGAAATGTGGTCACCATATAAAACAATCACACATCAATAAAAGAAATAAAACAAAGAAGAAAGTACCAAACCAACAGAGAAATAAGAAACAATATATATGCCTATTAAAATGTCTCACCCATGATATGATCAGAGCAACTTATTCTAACAAACAGTATAACAATCTCAACCATCTCTCACACAGTGAGATATCTAGATTGTAAAAAACAATCCAAACAAACAGTGCTGTGAATTATTTTCTTCTAACAAAAACTACTATAAACAATCCAAACAAACAGCCCTCGTACATTGTCCCTCCCTTGCCCCTTTTTTTTTTAATCTTCTCACACTCATCAATCCTGCCTTTTTTCATGTTCCTGTCAGCAAGTACAGAAACCATTTTCTCCTCACCCAAAAGAACCCTTTCAAAAATTATTTCCTTTATCATAAGATTTCATAGCTACAATTACATCAACAAGAAATTATCATAATCAAAAGAGCAAAATACCTAGATTACAAAATAAGGAAAACAAGCAGTTTATTGAAGAAAATCACAACTACATTGACATCATAGCAGTGTAATAACATAAGATAAAGAGTACCTCTTGGTGTTGCAGAAATGCAGGAATCTGTGATGAATTTGCAGAATGGAATCTGTTGCAGGAGGGCACAGTGCAGAGCCAGAGGGAGAGGGAGAGGGAGGGAGGGAAAGAGAGAGAGAGAAATAGAGAGAGAGGGAAGGGGAGAGGGAGAGGCAGAGGGAGAGGGAGGAAGAGAGAGAACAAGGGGCAGCCCCGGCGTAGGGAGGGAGAGAGATTTCCGGTGGCGGCTCCGGCGCGCCGGAGGGCACGGCTGCAGAGCGAGAGGGAGAGGGAGGGAGGGAGAGAGAGAAATAGAGAGAGGGGGAGGGGAAGAGGGACGGAGAGAGAGAGAGAGAGAGAGGGAGAGAGAACGAGGGCGGCTCCGGCGCAGGGAGGGAAAGAGAGAGAGAAATAGAGAGAGGGAGGGGGGGAAGAGGGATGGAGAGAGAGAGGGAGAGAGAACGAGGGGTGGCTCCGGCGCAGGGAGGGAGAGGGAGGGAGAATGAGGGGTGGCTCCGGCGCAGGGAGGGAGAGGGAGATTTCCGATGGCGGCTCCGGCGCACGGGAGGGTAGAGTGCAGAGCGACAGGGAGAGGGAGTGAGGCAGAGAGAGAGAAATAGATAGAGGGAGGGAGGGGGAGAGAGACCGAGGGGCGGCTCCGGCACAGGGAACGAGAGAGATTTCCGGAGGCGACTCCGGCGCGCGGGACTGTAGAGTGCAGAGCAACAGGGAGAGGGAGTGAGGGAGATAGAGAGAGAAATAGAGAGAGGGATGGAGAGGGAGACGGATAGGGAGGGAGGGAGAGAACCGTTGGCGGCTCCGGCACAGGCGGGCTCCGACAGAATCGTCGCTGGTGCGGCGGGAGTGCAAATCGCGGGAGCAGGAGTGCAGAGCGCGGGATGGGAAAAGGGGAAAAAAGTGGGAAGGAAAAGTGGATCGCGCGAAGTGTATATACGGCTTCAGCGACAGCCATTAGCGACCGCTAATGGTCCTTTTGGCGGTCGCTAATAGTACTATTTGCGACCGCCCCAAGCGGCCGCACGCTTTCTCATCCGCCAATGCCTAAATTTCTAGTAGTGATTGTTTTTTTTATATAAAAAATTAATTGTTTTTTAATTAAAAAAATTAAATCCACATTTTTTTATTGCTACAAATACAAATTAATAAACTAAAATAAAAAATGTAAACAAAACCTGCAAATAAACACTGGACCTGCAGTTAAAAATAAAAACACTGGACTTGCAGTCTATATAAGCTAGATAGGCCATGGGAAAAAAATACATGAAAATGATCGTCCATTCAAATCAATACCAAAACAATGAGGGAATTCTTGTTTGTTCATTTACAAGATTCACACACTTTTCGTCTTCTTCCATTGGGATTTATTCGCGAAGGTACCTACCATTACATGAAAGTAAACTCCATCATTGTCGTGTCATCATTGAATCATAAGGAAAAAAAAATACATGAAAAGGATCAACCATTCAAATCTTCCACTCTACAAACATAGCATCGTCAATGTAGGTCTCATAAGTGCCCTCTTTCGCAGCAAGTTCAGCAGAAGCTTTCAATGCGTGGTAGTATATAGTCTCAAATATATGTCTTGGTTCAACTGTTGGGCCTGTACAAACGTGAAGACAGATCAGAGATCACACCACAGAAGAGACAGAAATCAAATATATGCTCTTGGGACCCTAATATCACCTCGGGTGAATCAAATGCCATGCCAAGTAAGATAAAAGTATCTGCAAGGCCCTGTACTCGTATGCCAATTGACCTGTGTCGCATATTTGATCTCCTTGCAGTCTCGACAGGGTAGTAGTTAACATCGATTATTTGTTGAGATTCATGGTAACTATTGCAATAACTTGTATTGTAACAGATGATACACTGATTTCACAGCTTTGAGAATATAAACAGAACAAGTAAATTAAAAGAGATCAACAAACCTCTGTTATCTTGTAAAAATCAAAGAATCGATTATTAGATCCTCTACTTCCAACCAACTTAGATGGGTGCGACTCCAGCGGGACCCCCTAGAAGATATAAGAATAGCCCACAACTTACTAGAAGAGATTTGAAAGATAAATATTTCAAATGCAATAACGGCTTAAGACAAATGGGTAATACCTTCTCCCTGACAAATCGTGGTAAAGCATGACTTCAAATAGAATATAATGAAATAGTCTGAATAACTTTACTCTCCCTACCACAAAATTTTTGTTTGCAAATTGAAGAAACCCAATAGAATAAACTTCACAATACACAAGAAAAACCTCATTTTCATCACAGAGAAGATCCACACTACATGCTAGCTATCTTCAGTCTCAGCCCAAAAAGAGAATGTAAATAAGTAAAAGATTCAACATAGTCTCCCACAAAGCAGTCCAAAAAAAATCATAGTAGCTCCACTTTCAACACGAAAATATTATAGGATATTAAACAAGAAACAAGTGAGACTGAATTCATCATATTCCCAGGTCTTGAGTTGGGTCAAGATTCATGTCTAAGACATAGTAGCTGGAGCCTGATATCATCTAACTTGGTTGCAACCTAGGCCCAACCCATGGGCACTCCTACCCTTTCAAATTGAATGTTATGATTTTCAAGACTAGGACTAACCTTGTTTAGGAAAATGCTATGTCCTGATGCTTGCCATATGTTTTCCTTATTGGTTGGGTTGGGCCCAAGAACACAATTGGATCTGAGAAAATCCAGGTATCAACACCATGTTAAGAAAAAAATCCCTACTCAATATGGGAGTTTGAATCTACCATCCACATGACATACACATATTACACAAGAGAAACAACAAGCATACAGATGAAGTTGAACTCCAACACCACGGATAAATAATTTTATAGTCCTAAAGGAAGCAGTTAAATCAAGTGTATCTTTACAAAGTGTAGCTAAGGCATGGTGGAGAGGTACTAGAGAGAGAAGCAGAAAAACTAAACAATCATCCTGCTGCAAAAATATCATATCAAATGGGAAAAAGTTCCAGCTAATGTATATTAGAGATTTTCAGTGTGAAAGGATTTAGTACATGAGCATGTATGATGATGAGTCCACTTTTCTACTTCATGGCGCTTTGTAGTTTGTATTTTAAGCTTAAGTAAGCAATTGGGTGTCAAAACTAAAAACAACACTATTCTTTTATTAGTAAAGACTCACCAAAGATCATATATATATAAATAAATTAATTTCTATGTACAAACTAATACCATAGGCAGCTAGCTAGTAAGAATATTCACGCTGCTCGTGCGCCACGCCACTATTTAGTGACCGATAAGGCTACAAACAAGCCATAAAAAACATGTTTCATCAATTTTCAGTTTATAAAATGAAGAAACTATATTTAATATGCTAATGTGGAAAATGTAAAACAGGAAGGGAAAAACACATTTGCCTGTACGGTGTAGAGAATGAGCACCAAAACCATGATAAGTAAAAGTAGAATACTTGGCAATATGAAATAAATAGACAGATTGCATTTTGATTCAACCATAACTCAAGACTTTTATCAACTAAATAGATAGAGAGCATTTTGACAAAAACCTCATGTTCCCTTCTCCACGCATCATTTCAATACAATTAAACCAATTCTATCTCATTAAAAGATCATTCAATCAACATTAAATCCATCAATCTTATTCTCCAATTCATATACACAATCAGATTCCAAAATAAAAACAGAGATGAACTCACAAGTCACAGCATAATTGAATGAAAGGCTTAACAATAGCATCTCATCATATCATTAATTTATACTTGCATAGTTCTTACTCATCTTTCTTTTCTACCAGTCCATAACAGTCCATTTAATCAATTCTAACATAACAATCATATAACCATAAAGAGTTAACATAATTTAAAGAAATTAACATACAGTAGCATCTAATCATACAGACTGGTTTATACTTGCATAAATTCTGATCCATCTTCTTTTTCACCATTGCATCATTAATTCAAACACCTTCAACTGATTCAATTATCACATGAAATAGATAGGACCATTTTATACTTGCCTTTCACTTGATTCTAACACAAAAGCCCCTTTGTTTTCGGGCTTCTGTTTGATTCAAAACCACCAATTCCAACCCTAACATGAACAATTTCAAAACAGATCTATCATGAGCTATCTATGATATACTATAGCTCCAATCCCTTAACAATATTTAGAAACTCTATAAAGTATCTGAGTTACTCAATTGGAATTTTAAGAAAGACACGTTTAGATTCCCTGAAGTTGGCTAAATAATCTGTAGGGTGTCGGTTGAAAAAAACCTGGTGTCTGAGGCACCAATAAGTGGCAACAAGTGCACCAAAGAATCTACCTGCAACAGAGCGTTATAATAACAAGACAAGTGAAGCATTTCAGTAAGTAGCAATGTGACATACACAAGCCCTCTGGTGAGGATGATCCCATCATTTTTTATACCTAAATGCAATATAGAAAACACAATTTCATAAGTTACTTGAGGGCAAAAAGTAAAAACTAGTTAAAGGAAAAAAAGCAAAGAAAGAAAAGGAATTGAATTAACCATGTGTTACACTTACAAGAACAAAACAAGGTGCCTAGAAAACATTAATTACCCAAGCAGATCAAAATGCATAGATCAGGATTTTGGCGAAAAAAGCATAGATCTTTAAAGATAAAATTTCCTGTAAAACCATCCTTTAAGAAATCAAGGTGACAAAGGTTGAGAACTCATTATATAAAATAGGCTGAGCACTCATAGGCTAAGCACCCAAATAGGCTAAGCACTCATTTTCTATAGAGATGCAAAGAAAAGAAGAAGAAGAAAAAAAAAGGCACATCAGCCCAGTTAGTACTTCTCTTTCTGGCTGGAACGATCTAGTTAGTACTTCTCTTTCTTTTCTTTAGTTTTTCTTTTCTTTTCTTTTCTCCCTCAACCAAACGACCAGCTCATCAGCCCCACACCACCACCCAGTATCAAGAGGCCCTTGATACCACTACAAGAAAATGTGGATTCGGTGACAACTATTCAGTGAGGGAGGTATTTATTGTCACTGAAAGTAACTGATCAGTGACAAGAAATTTTTATTGTCACATATAAATAGTCGTCACGCCTCACTAGTGAGAGCAAAGTATATTGCCACAAAATTAGACTTTTCAGTGACAAGGTGTTTTTGGATCGTCACTGAATGTTGTCACTAAATAGGTCAAAATATTTCGCCCAAAATACATACACACTCTTGGCGTGCTAAAAGCCCGGCCCCCACTTTTTTTTTCCTTCCCACGTTTTTTTTCCCTCCAGCGTGCTGCCTTGCCCTTTTCCCTCTTATCCCTCACTCGTTTCTTTCTTTCCCTCCTCTCCTCTCATCCCCATCGTCGTCCAGAACCCATCCGCTCTCACCGCCGTACGCCTCCCCTGCCCCAAGTACACCCCTCCCTCTTCATGCACTCTGCACACACCGCGCACCATTCCCCCTCTCCTCTCTTTTTCTTCTCTGTTCTCTCTCTCTCCCTCGTTCCCCATCTATCTGTTTCCTCTATGTCTGCTCTCCTCCCTCCCTTCCTCTCTTCTTCTTCCTCCCCTGTCTCCCCTCACCTGCACACCACTCCTCTCTCCCTCGGTCCTCTCTCTCTCTCTCTCCCTTTCTTCTCTTATTCCTCCCCTAGCTACTCTGTGTATGTGCATTTTTTTTTTTGTTTATCGGTTAGGGTTTTGGTGGTTGTGGAAAGGGTAGGTGTTGATATATATCTTCTGGTTAGGGGGGAAAATATCCCTCTTTGGTTCTGTATGGTGTGAGGTGAAAGAGAAAGGGAAGGGCCATGGAGGGAGAAAAGGGCCATGTTAAGTTGGCGTGCCTTGTTTCGGCGGTGCTTTTCTTTGTTTTGAGTTCTCTATCATTTTCCATACTCTGGGCTGTAAATTGGCGTCCATGGCGGATTTACAAGTGCATTTTTTTTCTTTGGTTTGGTTTCACTTGTAATTTTTTTATTGTGGCTGTATTTTAGGAATGATATTATGCTTGGGGCTTTCCTTTTTTATGATTTTTTTTTTCAAATAAGCTTGATGGCTGTCATGTTTGAGTTTGCTGGTAGCTCCTATGGGATTAGGTTTTGTTGCTTGATTTTGGATCATTTTGTTGCTTTTAATGTGTCAATGTTGTGATCATCATCAATTACATAAATCCAGTAGTAAGAACTGATATAAGACAGTAGTTGGCGTGCCTTGTTTCGGCAGTGCTTTTCTCTGTTTTGAGTTCTCTATCATTTTCCATACTCTGGGCTGTAAATTGGCGTCCATGGCGGATTTACAAGTGCATTTTTTTTTTTGGTTTGGTTTCACTTGCAATGTTTTTATTGTGGCTGTATTTTAGGAATGATATTGCTTGGGGCTTTCCTTTTTTTATGAATTTTTTTTTTTTCAAATAAGCTTGATGGCTGTCATGTCTGAGTTTGCGGGCAGCTCCTATGGGATTAGGTTTTGTTGCTTGATTTTGGATCATTTTGTTGCTTTTAATGTGTCAATGTTGTGATCATCATCAATTACATAAATCCAGTAGTAAGAACTGATATAAGACAGTAATATAGAAACCAAATTATTATTATTTCTATTACAATAATGGAGAGAAGCATAATGGAAACTTATTTTTGGGCTTGAGGCATCTCTTGATTTGGGAACGCACTGATTATGGAAGCTTTGTGATCCCATCTCTTTCAGATGGCAGCATTACATTCAATTATGCTGTTGGCATGAGCTAGAAAAAAAAAGGATATCTTGCATTGTTTATGGTCAGCTGCAGCACCTTAATGTGTAAATTTTGGGAATATGGGTGCCCAAAAGATCTAGCCGTGTCGCCAATTAACTTGGAATGTTGCACAAGGTTTTCGGTATTCCTTTTATTAGGAACCCTCCTTTAAACATTTTTATTGCTCGAATTAGGTTCCTACTGCAGAAGAATAATCCTTTGCTGACACAGCCTAAATGCATGATGATTCATATTATATGATTATTTTTCTTGTAAATGATTATAGGTTAAAAAAGTATAATCATCCTCTTATTGATAACATGATTAATTTCTATCAAAACAATGGGGAGAATTATGGAAGTCCCTTTGCAGCCTGCGAGGCACCTTTTGATTTGGAAATGCATCAATTATTGAAGCCCGATCCCTCTCGTTCCAGGTTGCAGCTGTGTAATGCATAATTTTTTAATTTTGTCTCATTCTATTGTCCTGTTTTCATGTGCTAGACGAAGGTTATCTGGTATTATTTATTTTAATAATAGTTAAAAAAAATTTCACCAAGCAAACAATGCAGAAACAAACCAACACCAAAACCACAATGAACAAACACTAAAAGAAAATTATGTTGTGTTGTGTTGCCACTTTATGTTGTAATGACAGAAAGAGTTGCCTTAGATGTGGAAATTTAACACATCTAAGGCAACTCCAGTTGTACTGAAGGGGGAGATAGAGAGTGATGGAAAGTTACAGTAACTTATGCCTAGCTATCAAAAGGAACAATTTATCTTTATGACTATCTTTTCTCTAATTAATTATAAATACTTGTTCTCTGTTTTAATATAATACTTTTTTCTATGAGGGAGTCTTGGTTTCTCTAATTTGATTTTATTCGCATGCCTAGTTGCATTCAATCAAGTTGCTGCAACATTATGCAGATACATAAAGAAATGATACATTAAACTAGTTGAAGACCATTCTTTTAATCATATTATTATTTGTTTTGATTATCATGTAGGATTGAAAAAATGTTGGACAAGAAATGTGTTGACACCAAAAATGTCACTTTGCCTTTTCAAGATCCAAAGAGCTACATGAAGTCGCAACCTGCCATAAATAGGCAATGCTGCTTCCAAAAATCAAATCTTGTCAGAATCAAACAAAAACTGCAAGATTCTTCCAGACAGCCAAAAGAGGAGTACACAAGAAGTTTCAGGCCATTTCAAAATCATTTGGCCTAACTTCGCTTCTCCGACAGCCAAATCAGGCCTCTCGGCGGCAAAGCTCTCCGGGACCATGGTTTCCAAGACAAAGCCTATGGATCATCTTAAAATGACTCCAATAGGTTCCCTGTCAAATTTCAAGTCAATCGGACATCGGTTGACCGCACATCAAACCGCGACATCTTCATCGCGACAAAAAGCAAGTCTACAGGTGATAGGACCCCAAACAGCTTCAAAACTCAAACAAAAGCCTATGGTTGGTCTTATTTATTGCTCAGGAGGCTTCACACCAAATTTCAGGTCATTCCGACATCGTTTGGCCCAGTTTCAGCTTCTGACGGAAAATCGGCAGCTCTGCGCGACAAAGTCTTCGGCTTTCTCAGGAAATTGGAAACTTTGCAAAATAAAATGCAAGGATTCTCATCAGGTTTCCTACAAAGAAGTTAGGCCAAATAAATGGTCAAAATGTCAAGGAAAAGTACAGAAGAAAAAAAGAATCGAAAAACAGTAAAAACGGACGCAAAACGGGACACGAAAGGGGGAAAAAACCCCCAGGGTCGCAGACCCCTGCGACCCTGGGCCAGGGTCGCCGGCGACCTTGGAACCCGGGGTCGCCGGGAAAGCCCCGGAAACCCCGATTTTCGCCATTTTTTCGCGATTCGAGGAGCCCAGCCTCTGGTACTTTCCAAAATTCATGCTTTTGAGACACCAAGTCCTCTGACATCCTTCCAAAACACGGGTAAATCATCAAGAGTATCGAAAACAATATTGATCGCCACCCGGTCAACCAAAAAAAAGTATGCTTTCTACCCGACCGATCGAGAAATCGACAGGACAGATGGCACCGACCCGCTGTTGGCAACAAACACCTGAAATTACATGATCATCTGATGTCGATCTACATGAAGATCCATCGATGATCATCAATAGAAGAATCCCAAAAGACGTGGCACGGCCCGCGACTCTTCAGCTGCTCGGCGACCACTTAATGCGATTAATTGACTAGCTTTATTACAGTCATTAATCCATTTCTTTGGACGGCCCAATCAGAAACATCAGAGAAAAAAAGCACAAGCACACAGACAGAAATCCAGAGAAAGGAAAAAGAGAGAAAACTCTGCGGAAGTTCTACACCGGCCACCGCAACAAGGTGACAAAAGTCCCTTGGGGGGTACCCCCCCCCAAGGTCCTTGCCTTCTCCTCCTGCCTCCAATGGCTTAGATATGGCTTTTCAGCCCGTCTACTCGGCTTTTTATTGGATATAGGACCTCCTTTTGGTCTTTGTCTTCTAAAAACCTGAGGTTATAGCCAAGCCAAGCGAATCAATAGCATCCTCTGTTCTCATCTGCATGGATGATGGTGAAGCCCACATATGGCTTGCGACCGTCAATCTAAACGAGTCCCCCACAATCTCCTGAGAAGTTAGATCCTCCTTTTCTTGCTTTTCATTGTAGTTTGTATTTTTTTAAAAGAGACAAAAATCACAACTCTTGTCTTTCATTATTGATAAGGATTGTAAATCGGCTATAAACGCCAAAAATCGGCTATAAACGCCAAAATCGGCTATAAATGCCAAAAATCGGCTATAAATGCCAAAATCGGCTATAAATGCAAAAAAAATCGCCTTTCACGGTAAATCAAGAAAAATGTCTCTTTTCTTAAATATATGTGCAATGGGAAACTTGAAAGAAGTTGATTTCCTTTTTACTTGCGAAGGTTGATCTCCGGATCACCACTTGCAATTCCAAGTAAAAATAGAAAATCTGGCACACCCACAAAAAAGAAATGTTGATGCACGCCCCCCTTGCCCCCCGGTTACGAAAGGGTCGGAACCAAACGGACTCCCACGTCCGCCGACCTCGGTAGGAACCCGGGCATTCGGGAGCGCGGTCCATCAAGCTGGCACACCCGGTGGGACTCGTTTATTTGAGAACACGATGCTAGAAATGAAATATTTGCATATCATATATTTTGCTCTATGCTTATATTTCTTTTCTCGATTCCTTGGCTACTTTATAATTGGTGGCCTATGTTGAATTCCGCAAAAAAAAAAAATGAGATGAGATTTTTTGTTTGGAAATTTTTAATTCTTTGAATTTATTTCCACTCTTTCTCTTTTCAAAAAAAAAAAAAACAAAAAAAAATCAGATTTTTCATTTTTGGATTCAAAATTGAGAAACTTTGATCCTTTCCCTTCTGGGCACTGGCGCTCGCGGAAATCGCTGAGACCGTGTTCGGATCGGGGGTTGGGCCATTGTTTCTCTTCGATGAGTTCATTAAAAATCTAAAAAAAAAATATATATATATATATAAAAGTACAAAAAATTTTAGATTTCTCAATTTGGATTCAAAATTGAGAAACCTTGATCCGTTCCTATCGTTCATCGTGCTTGCAGAAATGTTGAGCCTGTTCGACTAAGGTTTTGGGCCATTGTTTCTCTTCGATGAATTCATAAAAATAAAAATAAAAAAAAATAAATATAAAAAAAAAAAGACATAGACCACTAAGGTTAAACCAACTGTGTTCTTTGATCATGGTTGATTCAAGAAAAGCCTTGTCCAGAGTGTGGAGACAGCTTGACTGTTCTAGGCAAGGGTCCTCCAAACGGGTTCATTAAGTAATCCTACCCTTACCTGGGGGCAATTCTATCAATCAAGATTTCATAAGACCGGGTTAGGAGGCCTATGTGTACTCTCTCGTCTTTTAAATAAATTTTTTTCAAAAATAAATTTTTTAAAAAATAAAAATTTAAAATAAAAAATAAAAAAAAAAAATTTCAAAAAAAAAATCTTAAAAAAAAAATAATAAAAAATAAAATAAAAAAAAAGAAGATTTTTAAAAAAAAAAAAAATCTTCAAAAAAAACTTCCGTCATTTTGGGTTTAGATTAGAGAAATCTTGGTCTTCTCCTTTCTGAGCACTGGCGCTCGCGGAAATCGCTGAGCCCGTGTTCAGATTGGAGTGCCTTTTGCTCTCTTTGATGAACCCGATATTGGCCTTTCAAAAAAAAAACTCGTCATTTTTAGATTCAGATCCGAGAAATCATGGTTCATTTCTTTATGAGCACTGGCGCTCGCGGAAATCGCTGAGCCCGTGTTCAGATTGGAATACCATCTGCTCTCTTTGATGAATCCAATATTGACCTTTCAAAACAGAGAATCTCATCTCATAGATGCGGTCTCAAAACATTTGTGTCTAGCGGTACTAGTACGCCCTTTCAGGGTCTACTGTATTGCGACCGGCACATCTGTAACTCCAACTTTATATTTCTTCTTACCTCGAGCAAGCTCTGCTTCTCGATAAGTCGAATTTAAGTTCACAATTGCTTCTAGCAGTCACTGGGATGCCCATTCCGGGCTTACCATACCTGCGATCAGAACAATTGTACCTTCTATGACATTTTGCCTTCCTCATATTGCTTGGGTCGTCTACCTCGAGCAATTTGAAAAGACGAAACCATAGAACTTCCCATTTATGATCATTATATTCTTGTGATTACTAATGGATGTGGTCTTGTTTCAGAAATTTTCGAAAACTAACAATGGCAGCTTCACTAACCATTACTTTCGACGAAAACAAGCACCAACTCATGCTTCAACAGAAGCAAACCACGCGCACCTACAAGCGCCCCATCTGCTGCCGAAGTGTCAACTCCCTCGGCAACTCTCTGAACTCCGGGTCGACCTCGACTCCCCGGACTATCGTCTTTGGGACGCTGGGACCATTCCCACTTCCTGAGGAACAAACTGCTCCCTCCAAGAAGCAGAAACTCGCCTCTCAACGTGTCACTACCATGACACCAAAGGCGAGCACCAGAAGGCCTGAAGCCCGTGGCAGCCCCACGAAGCCTCAACCTGCAAACAACCAGGTCTACTCCAAGACTTGGTCCCCAAAACCTTCACCAAAACAGAGAAGGTCCCAAACATCCACTAAGCCAGCATACCTGGCCCCACTCAAGGAGAACCAGTTCTATCCTCTTGCTTACATGAAAGAGGAGAGACCCATCTCCAACTCGACTTCCAAGTCATCCCAGCATGAGCCGGCTTGTTCCTACAAGCCCAAAATCAAGTCATGCATCACAAGGCCTCTACAAGCACCTGCTAAGGCCTACAAACCTGCAGTTCGACCCTTCATATCTACAGGGGCCGAACTTCAAAAATTCAAAGCTTCGCTGCAACTGGCGAAGGATAGGGTTCGCATCCTGTCCTTGCCCAGCTACAAAGAAGACAGGCTCGGCTGCTGCGCCCGAGGGAGCACATCCTTCATCGTCAAAGCCTAGTCAGAGCTGACCGAAGCTCAAATTGCTCGTCGTATACGCCGCCGCGTGTCGTATAGACAAAAGAGACTAGAGAAGCAAAGGACCCAGCCTCCCACACTTCAAGTCTCTCCTAAATGGGTCGAAAAAGAAAGACCCAACCAAGTTGCTGCCGTCCATATGGTTGGAAAGACCAGAAGGCGCCAAAAATCAGCAACAAAAATCCATGTCCGACGTCCAATGACCCGCAGCGTCTCAAGGACAAGAAGACATTCAGAAGAATCCCCTACTCCTTCAAGCAAAGGACAGCAGAGTGATCCTTCCTCAAGCTCCTCTTCAAAAAGAATGAGCCCCAGCTCAGTCACCAGGACAGTTTCTTCGTTCGAATCACGAAGGATGAATGTCTTGGCTACAAATTCTGAGCCACCACCCCGCAATCCACCTCCAGAAGATGCGATCACCCGCATCCAGCAGTTGGAACAGGGCCAGCAGAGGATTGAAACTCTGATGGAAAACCTTCTCCTCGCCTTCCAAAATCAGGCGAACAATGAACCTCCTCCGAATCATCAAAACGACGAGGTAAATAGAGAAGAAAATGAGTCACGCGCCCTTACCAAAAAGGACGTAGACGGTATCCTCGCCAAAGCAAAAGAAGAGGATATACTCAAGGAGCATGGGATCAAGCCACCATATCCCTTATGGATGGACTCGGTCCCGTTCCCCACCAAATTCAAGCATCCTACTCTCCAAACATATACGGGGAAAGGATCAGCCAGACAGCACGTCATCCACTTCAAGATCCTGACGGGAGCTATCGCGGATCAAGATGCACTCAAGATCCGCCTCTTTGCAAGTACCCTAAAAGGTACGGCCTTCGATTGGTACTCCACTCTGCCGGAGGACTCAATCCAAAACTGGGCCATGTTAGAGACACGCTTCCTGACTCACTTCAAAGGTGAGGATCACCCCGCTACTATGGCTCAGCTGTGCAGCCTAAAACAGGGGGAGAATGAGTCAACATATGACTTCATTCACAAGTGGAAAGCAATGGCATACAAATGCTCTGATGTATTGCCACAAGCGTCGCTAGTCGACATTTACCGAAACAACATGAGAGCCAGAATCCGCTCCATGATCATCGGCAACAAATCAAAAAACCTGGGAGAACTCCTAGAAGCTTCCATGGAAGCTGAAACGGTGATTAAAGACCTCAACAGTCAGAAATCATCAAGAAAAGAGCCAACCGCCATTGCAACCTCTAAACCAAAGAAGAAAGAGGTCCTCAATGTGCAGACCAAGTCAGCTCCTCAGCCACCAAAGAAAGCTGAAAACAAAACTGCTGGTAAGAGACCTGAACTCTCAGACGCCTTCAAAGAACGAGTAGAGAAGAAATACCCGTTTGATGAAGATGTTGATGAAATCTTCGGGGCTCTTGTGGCAAACGGCAAGCTCACCTTGCCTGAACCAAAAAGACCGGGTGATGTTGGCAAAACCAACGATCCTCGGTACTGTCCATACCACCAGATGATCTCGCATCCTCTTAATCAATGCTTCGTTGTGAGAGAGAAAATAAATGAGATGTGGAAAAACGGAGTCATCACCTTTGACAAAAACTATGGGTCTGCCTCCGTCAACATGGTGACATGTGGACAAACATCAAGATCACCGAAGAAGAAGATCACTACTTCCTTCAAGGTGATAAACTCAATCGAAGCGTCCGAGGAACTGGTTCCTTACCCGACACCAGACGGACAACCGATATGGGTACATCCCGATCTCCTGGAAGATGAAAATTGGGAGGTCGTGAAAACAAAGCCTACAGCTCAACAGCGAAGGCAGGCTAGGAAACATCTCCTCAAGCTCAAACGGCAAGAGAAGACCCAGCCAAAACTAGAGGTCAAAGAAAAGGCAGAGGCTTCCTCTACCGCTTCACTGGAGGTAACAAAAACATCCCTTCCAGAGACTTCAAAGGGGGTAAGGAAATTCACTCTCAGTGATTTCATGCCACCTCAATTCAAAGAAGCCATGCAGGAGGCATCATACTCTTGCAATTCGGTAGTTGGATTCTCCATTGATGGATACGAATCCAGCGACACCGATGATGGATTCGAATCCAACTACACAGATGAGTGGGAGGAATCCCTTGAAACAGGAGAATATCTCTCCGATGAAGAATGGGTTCCTGAGTCTCATCTTATGCCAGTAATCTGGTATAACCCCCTACAGCCACAAGGATCCTGGTCTGATGATGAAGAAGACCAAGAAGCTGTACAAGAAAATGCTACTGGAACCATGCACAAACAATGCAGCTGAATATCAAGCTCTGATCTTAGGATTGGAACTCGCCATCGAATCCGGTATCACCATGCTGGAAGTCTTTGGAGACTCTCAACTGATCGTCAACCAGATGAATCAGAAATTTGAAGTCAGGAAGCCAGATTTGCTGCCCTACTACAACAAGGCACAATCACTACTGCAAAAGTTTGACATCTGTCACATCACCCACATTCGTAGAGGTGAAAACATACGTGCAGATGCCCTAGCCGGACTTGCCGCATCCATGGCAATCCAGGAAGGGAAAAACATGCAAATCACAGTGTGCGAAAGGAGAATCCTTCCTCCTCTTAACACACACCAAGCAGTTGCTGAATGCCACCAAGTGGTCGGAAGTCGGATTTCAATCCTTCAAACTTCAATTGGCGACTGGAGGGATCCATTCATTGATTACATTATGTTCGGAATCCTACCTGAAGATCCAAAAGAACGGGTAAGCATCCAAAGGCGAACCCCAAGCTTTCATTTGGATATTCCTTCAAAAATCCTTTACAGGAAATCCTTCAACGGAGTACTTCTACGCTGCTTGTCACAACAAGAGGCTGAAGAAACACTCAAAGAAGTTCATGCTGGTCTTTGTGGAGCTCATCAGGCTGGACCTAAGCTCTATGATCAGATAAAAAGGTTAGGATATTACTGGCCTACCATGGTAGCTGATGCAATGCAATTTGCTAAGCGCTGCCAACAATGCCAAGTTCATGGAGATTACATTCACATGCCTCCAGAATGGCTGCATCCTACAGCGATCTCATGGCCTTTCGAAGCCTGGGGTATGGACATCATAGGTCCTATTTCTCCCCCTTCAAGCAAAGGTCATCGCTTCATCTTCGCCGCTACGGATTATTTCTCCAAGTGGTCAGAAGCATTTGCGTTTAACGAAATGAAGACCTCATCAGTCCTTCAGTTCCTACGCACCAACATCATTTGTCGTTTCGGCATACCCAAAAGATTCGTCCATGATAACGGACCACAGTTCCGGGATCATCGATTCTACAGGTTCTGCGATAAATACAAAATCCAAAGCTGTCCTTCGACTCCATACAATCCGGCAGCAAACGGGTTAGCAGAAGCTTTCAACAAGACACTCTGCAAAATCCTCAAAAAAATGGTCTCTAATCACAAAAGAGACTGGAGCGACAAAATGTCTGAAGCTTTGTGGGCCTATCGAACCACCGTTCGAGGACCAACCCATAGCACACCATTCTCCTTGGTCTATGGATGCGAAGCTGTCGTGCCCTTGGAAGTACAAATTCCTTCCTTGAGGGTATCCTTGCAAAATGACATGACTCAAGAAAGCAATGTCAAATTGCGACTCCATGAGCTGGACAATCTCGATGAGAGACGGCTCGAAGCTCAACAAAGCATTGAACTTTACCAAGCACGTATGGCAGGATCTTTCGATAAAAAGGTCAGGCTACGCGCCTACAAAAAGAGTGACTTGGTTCTTGCGGTAAAAAGACCAATGGTCTTCGCTCACAAATCCAAAGGCAAATTTGAGCCAAAATGGGAGGGACCCTACGTCATCGACAAGGTTTTCTCTAATGGCGCATACGCACTCCTAAACATGGAAGGTGACAGATGTATGCTGCCCATCAACGGCAAGTTCTTAAAGCGGTACTACCCTTGAAGACTTACCCAACTGGGTAAGAGCAATGCCTGTACGGCCAAAACTGGTTTCCAGGTACACACTTGCTAAACCCACCCTTTTTTAGAATTTTCATATCAAATGTTGAAATTTCTAGAAATCTAAAACAATGCTTACTTTCATCGTTTCATTGTTCAAAAAAAAAAAAATCCAAGTTTAGGAACCTTTCCCTAACTTGACCAGAATTTTCAACCCTTGAACCCAAAATTCATGGTTTGAAACAAAATCCGGATTCAGGGATTTCCACCCTAGTCCACCCTGCCTTTTACCGCCAAAATGGTTTTAGGTCAAAACTTATGACCCTCGTGTCTTTAAACAAAAAAAAAGAGGTTTTTCAAAAATCGCGAGGAAGCGACGCTTAGTCGATACTCGCACAAATCGGAAGCAAGCGAACCACGTTCGACACTTCCAAAATCGCAGGGAAGCGACATTTCGTCGATACTTGCAAAATCCAAAACCGTGGAAACGCAACATTTCAGTTGATATCCACAACCCAAATTTCAAAGGTTAAAAAAAAAAAAAAAACCTAAAAAACTGTGAAGACGCAACATTTCAGTTGATATCCATAACCCAAAAGGTTCGAGAAAACCACAAATTTCAAAAATCGTGGGGAAACGACATCAAGTCAGTACCCGCAAAACCAAAATTTTGAAAAGCAAGGATGCGACATTCCAAAAGGTTCGAGAAAACCACAAATTTCAAAAATCGTGGGGAAACGACATCAAGTCAGTACCCGCAAAACCAAAATTTTGAAAAGCAAGGATGCGACATTCCATCGATACTTGCACCCAAATCCGCGAGGATGCGACATTCCATCGATACTCGCAACCGAATGAGCAAGGATGCGACATTCCATCGATACTTGCAAGAACATTCAGCAGGGAGGCGACTTTTAGTCGATACTTGCATTTTTTGAAAACCAAACCGGCTATAAATGCCATTAAAACAGGCTATAAATGCCACAAACAGGCTATAAATGCCACAAACCGGCTATCAATGCCACCAAAACAAAACCGGCTATAGATGCCACAAAACAAAACCGGCTATCAATGCCACAAACAAAAAAAACTTGGATTTCAAAAAACCCGGCTATCAATGCCACCAAAACAAAACCGGCTATAAATGCCACAAAACAAACCGGCTATCAATGCCACCAAAATTGGCTATAGATGCCACAAAAAAAAACTCGGCTATCAATGCCACAAGAAAAGCTGGCTCTCATGCCAAAATTGGCTTCCATGCCACAAACAAAAACCTGGCTTTCATGCCAAAACAATCACTTGACAAAAGATTTTCACAAAATGACAACCTTTTGATCAAATCCCATTTAGCAATTACTTTTATCACAAAAAGATTCAAGTGAGCGTAGGGATAACAAAAAAAAGAAGAGCATCCCATTTAGCAATTACTTTTATCACAAAAAGATTCAAGTGAGCGTAGGGATAACAAAAAAAAAAGAAAAGAGTACCAAAAAAAATACATGTGGTACCAAAAAAAAAGAGAGAAAGTGTTCACAAGCACTACAAAAAATAAGTACCAAAAAAATACAAGTGGTACCAAAAAAAAAGAAAAGAGAGAAGGATGGTTTCTGTAAAAAAAAATATACAGGAGCTCAATCAAAAATGGTCTCCAGCCAAGAGTTCAGCTCCCCAAGCAAACTTTTAGCCTCAGCCGTCAAGGATTCCAAGGCACGCTTCTTCAGGAACCTGCCATGAGATGCTGGAGTGGGCTGTACCCCTTCTTTCACACCAGGAAGCTTACCTCGAGCAGTTTGCCATTGTTCCTCCTCATCAGACATCCTTTTGAGAACCCGTTCGGCATCTGCAACCTGGTGAATCAGAGCACTCTCCCTGTCGCGAGCCTCTATTATGGCAGTCCACTTGGCAGCGACTTGTGCCTGCAAATGCTCAAGACGTTTCCTGGCCTCATCGACCTCCCTGTCAAGGATGTTAAGGTCATGTGTCAGCCTGATGATGGCTATCTCTTCTAAGTTCCTCTTTCGGACTGCCTGCTTCTTGCTTTCTGTAGCCTCATCCAGGTCAGACTTAGCCTTATCAGCAGGGTCCAGGAACATCTCCTTGAAGAACTGGTCATCAGCCAAACTCACGGTCTCAAACCACTTGTCACCCAATGCAATGATCCTATCAACGATCGCCCTGGCACCTGTGACGTCCAGACCAGCCTCTCCAGCATCACTGAGAATCTCCTGCACATGCTGGATCATGCCAAATCCGGCTTCCAAGTGCCCAGAAAAGAGAGTCTCAGTCCAAGAGCTCAGAACTCGCATCACCACCTTCTTCGCAAAAAGAAGAGATGGCCCAGCTGAGGATTCGCCCAACTCCGTTGGTCGACTGCTCATGTCATCATCTGTTGGAAGAGTAGCAAAAGAACTCTTTCCAGCTGAAGCTGCTCCTGCTCGGGAAGGAATCTCAGCGCAAGGAATCTCCTCAATATTGTCAGAACTGGTCCCAGGAATCTCTACCTCTGGATCAACCTCTGGCATCTCTTGCTCTGGAAGCGACGGATCCTCCTCTGCCACTTCAAAACCTGCAAAGGAAACACAAAAAGGTATGAATATGACCATGTTTGAAAATCATTATCAGAGTTATAACTACAAAATACCTTCTTCGACGACTGGCGGAACACTTTCTTCCTCCATGAACTCATCGAAAGCATCATCAACATTTGCGTCGATCGATGGTTCAAAGTCATCAGAACCCTGTGGCAAGTCAGCTGACAAAAAAAAAATGTGTTAGCAAGCCAAGTCACAAACAAAAAAAAAAGGGAGCAAAAGAAGTCGTACCAATTGGAGATTCTGGATTTACTCCAGAGCCCCTCGGTTCTTCTTCAGGTGCCTCAACAGGATCCATCACCACGTCATCGGTTGGGACCTCAGGCATCACCAAGTCTTCCTCTGCTAAAAAAAAAAGAAAGAAAAGCAGAAACAAGAAGCAAATCAGAACATGGAAAAATCCCATGAAAACAAATGGAAAGAGAAAAAGGAAGAATCATACCTTCACCGACGGTCTCTTCTTCTCGGCTTCTCTTCTCTGGAGGCTCGTCAGCATCCACTGGCACATCCTCATTGATAGTAAGAGGAACTTCCAAGTCAGGAGAGTCCTCATGCTGCCCCTTGCTGCGATGATGACTCCTCCTCCTCTTACCTCTGCGGGCTCGCTTCTTAGAGGAACCTGCCCCGCTGTCAGAGTCAGGTTTCCCACTTGACTCATCACTGGATGGTCTGCTCTTGCCAGTAGACTCCACGGAAGCTTGCCTCTGTGCCGCTTGCATCCAAGCGCCAAGTTCGGCTTCCTCCTGTTCTAGCTGCTCTAAAGCCTCATCAGGTATTTCTCGAACAGCTTCAGAACCAATGACGCCCTGGTCACCGAGAAAGCCTATCTTGTGCTTCTCTCCAGAAAGGAAGGCCCAAACTTCCTCCCGCCGGATGCCATCCGACTTTCCAAGGCCCTTTCCAGATGCCAGCTTCACATCAAGCTCCTTCTTGGAAAGCCCCCGATATGTCGAAAAGCTCTCCGCGAACCACTTCGCAAAGCCGGCAGTCCGGGAAGTCAGCAGCACAGGATAAGAAATCATGGCTGTAGTGTCTTCAGCACTATAGAAAGCCCATGCATTTCTCCCGTCCTGTAAGCCTCCAAAGCGCTTCACCATACTTGAAGGCGCTCCAACAACGCCTTGAGAAAAACCCAGCTGCAAAGCAAAGCGAGAGGGTACATACGGCTGGATGTCGACGAAAAGATGTCTACGGTACACCATCGTGCCGACACGTATGCTGAAAAGCCACTCTCTCTCTGCATTTGTCAAGGAATAATGCCTTCCCGACCCCGCCCTGGTAGAGTCTCGGGAGGCACCAAAATCAAAAGCCTTCTTCCGCAACTCCGGAGAAAGCTTTACTGAAGATTGCCCCATCTCGACGTCCCTGAACCGTCGGATCCTCATGCGGGCAAACAAAAGTGATTCGGACACGGCTTTGCCCTTAGCCAGTCGAATCATCAGAGGATCATCATCCTGAGCAGCACCCAGCCGATGGAAGCCAGGACAGTGGTATACATACCACGAATAAAAGATATGGGCTGAAAATACCCTATTCATGGGAAGCCCAAGCCGAACCAAAAAAGCAGCAGCCTGCAGTTCGGTACACAAGTAGGAGTAAAGAGCTGGCACCAAAGCAAGCTGCTCTCCAAACGCCATCTGACAAGCCGGAAAAATACAATGCGGCCTGATGTGCGTTCCATCTCCTCCAGCAAAAACAGCCTCACCAAGCCAATAAGTGAGGTAAACAGCGAGATCTCTCCGCAGTGCAATGTCAGGACATATGGCATTTGTACTTGCACAGAAATCTCTCAACTCTTCTTGCATGGCCAAGATCTTCTTTGAACTTGGATCTTGAGCTCCGGCTTCTTGGGTCACGCTATCAGAAGGCTCCCTGCTATCAAAAAAGTTGGGGAATGAAGAGCTAAAACTCTTCCAACTGCTGGATCTAACTTTCAAACCCTCCTTCTCCTTCAAAAAATCATAGAAGGCGACGAGCTGAAAGTATAGAAGCCTAAACTCCTCAGACTGCCCCTCGAGGACGCTGTCAATCGGCATAAACTCCTCATAGAGCTTGCCGAGGATGGGCAATCCGGTAATAGTGCTCAGCTCCTTCAAAGAAAAACCAATCTCACCATTCGTCACAACGAAGGTATTGGTTTGTGGGAGGAATGACTCCAGCATAGCCATGAAGGCCTCGTCGGAAAAGATCACGGTCTCCCTAAAGGCGCGGACCGCATCAAAAATCCCGGCCTCCTTCAAAACGGCGCCACCAATCAGCAGGACGCGATCAGTCCACGACTTCCACTCGGAGTCAGCATTGAAGCGGCCACGAAGTCGGAAAGGCTTGATCCAATTGCTGCCGTCACCACTGAAAATACCAAGACCCACCGGTCTCAAATCGACCGACGGATAATCAGAGCCCTGGTAGCCGCTGGATGGCATCAACAGGTCCATATCAACAGGCGACCTCTCCGTATATCCAGGAGAACCGCCAACAAAAACCCCGGTCTTGATTACATTTGTCCTTCTCACCCAGCTTGGAGGATCTTCCCTCTTAGGGCACGTGGGGGCAAGGCTCAGAATCGAGACGGTGCGATCAAACGTCGACCGGGGGTAGCAACAGTCTTCTTCTCACCATCTGCTGTGAAAGAAAACTGAAAACATCTCCTCTGGTATGTCATGTCATCAGGGACTGCATCACCAAAGAAGAAGGTAGGCTTGGGCAAAACGCTCTGATCTTCCATCACCCATGGACGACTGCTTACCATGATCTTATAGAATTCCTCTCCCTTGAGAGTGATCAGTCGCTGGCTCATCTCATCTCTGTTGAGGGAGTCGCACTCTTCCAGATTTCTCTCAACATACTGGACCTTCTCAAAAGCCTGCTGAACGGCCGGATTAGAAGATCTAGAAGATCGACGAGGTACGCTTGTAGCAGGCTCTTTACCCTTGTTCGCTCTGGAGGAACCACCTGAAAAGGATGGAAAAGAAAAAGATCAAACATCAAAATGACAGAATCTCGCTAAAAAAAATCTGGCGAAATTTTGACATGATGACGGGGCAATTCCGAAGAAAAGGAACTATCCCGAAAGAAATAAGAAAGCTTGAAGATGGGCTCAACATCGCTGCGAGCTCCGAAACTCCAAACTTTCGAAACCTCAAAGTCTCCGCAAAATCAGGAAGGGCTCAACATCGCTGCGAGCTCCAAATTCCCAAATTTGCGAAAACTTTCAGGTATGCTATCACATCATGCTACAAATTTAATTTACAAATTGAATGCATGCATGAACATCTTGGTTTGCGAAAAAAAAAATGCATTATCATGATGAGCAAAAAGAAAAAAAAAAAAGAAAAAAAAAAAGAAAAGAAAACTTTCTCTAAAAAAAAAAGAGGGGGAAAGAAAACAAAAAAAAAAAGAAAGAAAAAGAAACTTTCTCTAAAAAAAGAGAGGGGGAAAGAAAACAAAAAAAAAAAAGAAACTCTCTCAAAAAAAAAGGAAAAAAAAAAAAAGATAGAAAAAAAAGAGGGCTGGCCCACAGGCCACGTGGCCGTACGGCCAGATCCGTACGGATCTGTCCGTACGGCCCACACAAAAAAAAAAAACATGAAAAAAAAAGAAAAAAAAGCAAAAAGAAAAAAACCTGTGAGAAAAAAAAAAAAGGGAGGCAAACACGTGGAAAAGAAAAAGAAAAAAGAAGAAAAGAAAAGAAAGAAACAAAAAAAAAAAGGAAGAACTTTTTATCCTACAATGAAGTTTTCTTGAAAAAGGGAACTTACTTGAAGCCATTGATGGAGAAGAAGAAGAAAAGTCTTGAAGATCTTGAAGAAGAAGAACTTTTGGTCTTGAAGCCCTCTTGAGATTATTGCAAAAGAAAGTAATAAGAGCAAGAGATCCAACCTTCTCCTTGCTTTTATAGAAGAGAGCAAACCAAAAAAGGAAAGAAGAAAGAGGTAAGTATTACTAATTAGTAACCTTACCAAAAGAAAGAGATTAGAAAGATTCTTTCCCAAAAGAAAGATATCTTGAAGGATTTTCTCCCAAAAAGAAATCTATGACGGATTCTTTCCCAAAAGAAAGATATCTTGAGATATCCTATCCCAAAATAAAGGGATCATGAGAGATTCTCTCCAAGTAAAGATATTCTTAGATATTCTCTATCCAAATGAGATATTTTTGGATATTCTTTACAAAAATGACACCATATGAGATCTTAGCTATTTCAAAAGCTTAAGGTCCCATGGGTTAGCCCATATGAGCCAGGTTTGACCACCTAGGCACAAAAAAAAAAAAAAAAAGAAAATTTTTTGGGCTTTTAGTCAAGAGAAATCCCTCTTACCAAGAGCATACAAAAATGGTTCCATGCCTCTTTTGAGTTGATTGGACCATACAAAAGAAAATTCCAAGCCCCATGAGCTTCCAAAAATCAAACCATCCAGCCTCATCTACCAAATTGAGCCAAAATCTTGAAATTGACATTCCATCAAACCAAATCCTGGTCCCCTAACTTGCCACATACAGCCTGTTAGGTCACAAGACCAAAACCAAAAGCCAAAACCTGATCCCCTAACTTGCCACATACAGCCTGTTAGGTCACAAGATCAAAACCAAAATTGATCCCCCAACATTCCACATACAGCTTGTTGGGTCACACGATCAAAACCAAACCCGACCCCCTAACCTGCCATATATAGCCTGTTAGGTCACAAGGTCAAAACCCAAATCCACATCCCTGATGTCATCTTCAAAACTTTGCCTCGAGATGGTACGTGATCCCTTTCACTACCATAAAATTCCCCTGGAAGCTCAAAAGGATACAAATACCAAAAAGAAAGACTGCTCAAAGACTCTTGGTCAAGTCACAGGCTCTCCTTCAAAAATCTCTTCGAGGCACATCGACTACAAGAGTTAAGCAACTCGCCGCTGTACCTCGAGGGGGCATTTGTTGACACCAAAAATGTCACTTTGCCTTTTCAAGATCCAAAGAGCTACATGAAGTCGCAACCTGCCATAAATAGGCAATGCTGCTTCCAAAAATCAAATCTTGTCAGAATCAAACAAAACTGCAAGATTCTTCCAGACAGCCAAAAGAGGAGTACACAAGAAGTTTCAGGCCATTTCAAAATCATTTGGCCTAACTTCGCTTCTCGACAGCCAAATCAGGCCTCTCGGTGGCAAAGCTCTCCGGGACCATGGTTTCCAAGACAGAACCTATGGATCATCTTAACATGACTCCAATAGGTTCCCTGTCAAATTTCAAGTCAATCGGACATCGGTTGACCGCACATCAAACCGCGACATCTTCATCGCGACAAAAAGCAAGTCTACAGGTGATAGGACCCCAAACAGCTTCAAAACTCAAACAAAAGCCTATGGTTGATCTTATTTATTGCTCAGAGAGGCTTCACACCAAATTTCAGGTCATTCCGACCATCGTTTGGCCCAGTTTCAGCTTCTGACGGAAATCGGCAGCTCTGCGCGACACAGTCTTCGGCTTTCTCAGGAAATTGGAAACTTTGCAAAATAAAATGCAAGGATTCTCATCAGGTTCCTCACAGAAATTCGGCCAAATAAATGGTCCAAAATGTCAAGGAAAAGTACAGAAGAAAAAAGAATCGAAAAAACAGCAAAAACGGACGCAAAACGGGACACGAAAGGGGAAACCCCCCAGGGTCGCCGGCGGACCTGGAACCGGGGGTCGCCGGGAAGCCCGGAACCCCGGTTTTCGCTGTTTTTTCGCGATTCGAGGAGCCCAGCCTCTGGTACTTTCCAAAATTCATGCTTTTGAGACACCAAGTCATCTGACATCCTTCTCAACACACGGGGTAAATCCTCAAGAGTATCGAAAACAATAAGGTAGATCGCTCACCCGGTCACCAAAAAAAAGTGTGCTTTCTACCCGACCGATCGAGAAATCGACAGGACAGATGGCACCGACCCGCTGTTGGCAAACAAACACCTGAAATTACATGATCATCTGATGTCGATCTACATGAAGATCCATCGATGATCATCAACAGAAGAATCCCAAAAGACGTGGCACGGCCCGCGACTCTTCAGCTGCTCGGCGACCACTTAATGCGATTAATTGACTAGCTTTATTACAGTCATTAATCCATTTCTTTGGACGGCCCAATCAGAAACATCAGAGAAAAAAAGCACAAGCACACAGACATAAATCTAGAGAAAGGAAAAAGAGAGAAAACTCTGCGGAAGTTCTACACCGGCCACCGCAACAAGGTGACAAAAGTCCCTTGGGGGGTACCCCCCCCCCCAAGGTCCTTGCCTTCTCCTCCTGCCTCCAATGGCTTAGATATGGCTTTTCAGCCCGTCTACTCGGCTTTTTATTGGATATAGGACCTCCTTTTGGTCTTTGTCTTCTAAAAAACCTGAGGTATAGCCAAGCCAAGCGAATCATTAGCATCCTCGTTCTCATCTGCATGGATGATGGCGAAGCCCACATATGGCTTGCGACCATCATCTAAACGAGTCCCCCACAATCTCTCTGAGAAGTTAAGATCCTCCTTTTCTTGCTTTTCATTTGTAGTTTGTATTTTTTTAAAAGAGACAAAATAACAACTCGTGTCTTTCATTATTGATAAGGATTGTAAATCGGCTATAAACGCCAAAAATCGGCTATAAACGCCAAAATCGGCTATAACGCCAAAAAATCGGCTATAAATGCCAAAAAAAATCGCCTTTCACGGCAAATCAAGAAAACTGTCTCTTTTCCTTAAATATATGTGCAATGGAAAAACTTGAAAGAAGTTGATTTCCTTGTTACTTGCGAAGGTTGATCTCCGTGATCACCACTTGCAATTCCAAGTAAAATAGAAAATCTGGCACACCCACAAAAAAGAACTGTTGATGCACGCCCCCTTGCCCCCGGTTACGAAAGGTCGGAACCAAACGGACTCCCAACGTCCGCCGACCTCGGTAGGACACCCGGGCATTCGGGAGCGCGGTCCATCAAAATGGATGGAGATTAATGATAGAGCAAGTCTTGAGTACATAAAAGGAGTTGATTTGTTTCTTGAATTCGCATACGGTCAGCCTGGAGTAGCGATATGATTCGTTGTCCTTGTAATAGATGTAGGACACTGCATACAAGAAAAGGCGTGAAGTAAGAGTTCTCTTGTTCAAGAAAGGAATTGTGAGAAATTACAAAATATGGGTTGTTCCATGGAGAACAGTTTGTAGAAAACTATAGAACCGCCTCAATGTTGACTTGAATGAGGATCGACATGCGGAAGATTATTTGATTATGATGACATGATGGGAGTAGTTCATAATACATGTGGTTTCACAAACATGAGAGTTCAAGAGGAAGAAGGAATTAATCCTGATGTACCAAATGATGAAGCACAAAAGTTTTATCTGGTTGCTCAAAGATATGCTGGGTTAAGCTATATCCTGGTTACGAGAAGATGTCTAAACTATCTTTTATAGTGAAGTTGTTACATATGAAGTGCCTTAACAACTTGAAGTGACACAGTTTTGGATGACATTTTGAAATTTTGTCAAGAATTTCTTCCAAATGATGCATTGATTCCGAAATCTTATTATGAAGCAAGAAAAGTTGTTCGGGATTTAGGGCCTTGATTACATAAAAATTGATGCATGTCAAAATGATTGCATCTTGTATTGGAGAGAGAAATGCAGATGCAATACAGTGTCCTGTGTGTCGTCTTTCTCGCTGGAAGATATTGGTAATCAAAAAAGGATCCTCATAAAATCTTGCGACATTTTCCATTAAAGCCAAGATTGCAAAAGGTTGTATATGTAAATAAAAATAGCTAAAGAGATGAGGTGGCATAAAGAGAAACGCATTGATGATGGCATAATGAGACATCCAATCTGATTCAATGGCTTGGAAAGCATTTGACGAAAAACACCAATTGTTTGCTGCATGACTCCAGAATATTAGGCTAGGTTTAGCCAGCGATGGGTTCCAACCTTATCGGAATATGAGCTCCTCACACAAGGTATTTGGCCTGTGTGCTCGTTCCATACAACTTGCCACCGTGGTTGTGTATGAAACACCCTTACTTCATGCTAACACTTATATTATACCAAGCCCTAAATGTCCTGAAAATGACATAGATGTGTATTTACAGCCACTTATCGAAGAGTTAAAGGATAGCTATGGGAAGACGGATTGGACACATCCGATGCATACATACCAACGTTTTTTTCCGTTGGCAAAAGAATTTAATTTTATTTATTTTTCTTTTTTACTTTTGCCGACCGTTTTGTTTCGTCGGCAAAAAATAATTTCAATTTGTTTATTTTTTATTTTTATTTTGCCGACGTTTTTATTTCGTCGCCAAAAGTATGTTAATTTTTTTAGTTTTCTTTTAATTTTGCCGACGTGTTTATTCATCGCCAAAAGTATTTTAATTTTTTTAATTTTTCTTTTTAATTTTTGCCGACATTTTTATTTCGTAGCCAAAAGTAATTTCATTTTTTAAAATTTTTCTTTTTAATTTGTGCCGACGTTTTAATTTCGTCGGCAAAAGCATTTTAATTTTTTTAATTTAATTATTACTTTTGCCGACGTTTAAAAAACGTCGGTAAAGGTCCTTTTTTTAATAATATATTTATTTTTACATTAATATTTTCCTGTAAACCCTGTAAACCTGTTTATACACCTGTATAAAAAATAAACCTGTTTATACACTTATATTCAACATAATAAAATGCAATGAAACAAAAGTTACTAAATAAACAAACAACCATCTCCATTTTTTACTAAATCATTCATCTCATTAAACAAATATTACAATCAATAATGATACAGTCTAATATAAATGTCCAATATACAAATAGACCGAAAAGAAGCCCAACACCCGCACAAGTCTGCAATCGACCCCAAAGCGCCCATCAATCTACAATGACAAAAACAACATTAAACTCTTTGCAATGAATTAAGTTATAAATAAAACATAAACATGTATATATATATATATAAAACTTTTCTTACATTTTTCGGTCTTAATTCTCTAACCGGGAGCCCTATTTGAAAACCGTCAGTTCCTACAAGTTACTCTACCCTCGAGCGAAGTGCTCGTACCGGTTTCGGAATTTTCCCGCGGCTGTTTCCCATTCTGGACCCCCCGACGAGCCATTTTCGAGCCTAAGTGCTGGAAATTAACATGTTTCGATCGTAATTCTCTAACTGGGAGTCCTATTTGCGAACCGTCAGTTCCTACAAGTTACTCTACCCTCAAGCGAAGTGCTCGTTCCAGTTTCGGAATTTTCTCGCTGCCATTTCCCGTTCCGGACACCCGGCGGGCCGTTTTCGAGCCTAAGTGTTGGAAATTAACATATTTTGGTCTTAATTCTCTAACTGGGAACCCTATTTGCGAACCGTCAGTTCCTACAAGTTACACTACCCACGACCAAAGTGCCTGTGCCGGTTTCGGAATTTTCCCCGCTGCCGTTTCCCAATCCGGACCCCCAGCGGGCCGTTTTCGAGCCTAAGTGTTGGAAATTACCATGTTTCAGTTTTAATTCTCTAACCGGGGAGCCCTATTTGCAAACCGTCAGTTCCTATAAGTTACTCTACCCTCGAGCGATGTGCTCGTGCCGGTTTCGGAATTTTGCCGCTGCCGTTTCCCGTTCCGGACCCCCGGTGGGCCGTTTTCGAGCGTAAGTGTTGGAAAATTACTATGTTCGGTCGTAATTCTCTAACCGGGAGCCCTATTTGCGAACCGTCAGTTCCTACAAGTTACTCTACCCTCGAGCGAAGTTCTCGTGCCAGTTTTGGAATTTTCCCGCCGTAGTTTCCCGTTCAGGATCCCCGGCGGGCCGTTTTCGAGCCTAAGTGTTGGAAATTACCATGTTTCGGTCGTAATTCTCTAACCGGGAGCCCTATTTGCGAACCATCAGTTCCTACAAGTATTCTAACCCTCGAACGAAGTGCTCGTGCGGTTTCGGAATTTCCCCGTGGCCGTTTCCATTTCGGACCCCCGGCGGGCCGTTTTCGAGCCTAAGTATTGGAAATTACTATATTTCGGTCGGTAATTCTCTAACCGGGGAGCCCTATTTGCGAACCGTCAGTTCCTACAAGTTACTCTAATCTCGAGCGAAGTGCTCGTGCCAGTTTCGGAATTTTCCCCGCTGCAGTTTCTATTCAGAACCTCGGCGGGCCGTTTTTCGAGCCTAAGTGTTGGAAATTACCATGTTTCGGTTGTAATTCTCTAACCGGGAGCCTATTTGCGGACCGTCAGTTCCTACAAGTTACTCTACCCTCGACCGAAGTGCTCGTGTCAGTTTCGGAATTTCCCCTAGGCCGTTTCCCGTTCCGGACCCCCGGCGGGCCGTTTTCGAGCCTAGGTGTTGGAAAATCGTGTGTTTCGGTCGTAATTCTCTAACTGGGAGTCCTATTTGCGAACCGTCAGTTCCTACCAGTCACTCTACCCTCGAGCGAAGTGCTTGTGCCAGTCTCGGAATTTTCCCACGGCCGTTTCCCGTTTCGGACCCCTGGCGGGCCGTTTTCGAGCCTAAGTGTTGGAAAATCATATGTTTCAGTTGTAATTCTCTAACCGGGAGTCCTATTTGTGAACCGTCAGTTCCTACAAGTCACTCTACCCTCGAGCGAAATGGTCATGCCGGTTTCGGAATTTTCCCGCGGCCGTTTCCCGTTTCGGACCCCCAACGGGTCGTTTTTTGAGCCTAAGTGTTGGAAAATCATATGTTTCGGTCGTAATTCTCTAACCGGGAGTCTTATTTGCGAACCATGTAAGGTAGATGATTTTAGTTTTACTTATATTTTTTAGATTTAAAAGAATTTAAAAAAATGCAACTTGCTTACTTTTCCTAGTAACAGTAATATGCTTAAGCATGTTTAGCTATTCACATATCATTTATATTTTATTAATATATGTCAATAATGTTCTTCATATGGTTATATCCTAATATTATCGATCATTATATTGATGCTGCTATGGATGGAAAATATATGGGTTAATGAACAACTATTCTTTTTCTTTGTTATTATTTATTATTTTTATTCTCTAAAGAACAATAAAAAAATCCTTACAATTAACAACACAACTCGATTTATCCCCTTGAACTATTTGCGATTTGATTCTGATTTTCAAAGAATGATCTTACTCAATGAAACTCATTAACTTTTTATTGTTATGAAATTCATTACTATTCAGAAATTTATAACAACAACAACAACAACAACAATAATAATAATAATAATAAATCCATATCAGCAAACAAACAATGTTATGTAACAATGAAATAGAGACATATGATACTTACACCAACACTAGGGCTTTGTTTAACCATTTGAAAGCGCAAGTTAAAATGTTTGGCATCAACCTAGATAGTGATGTAAAACAAGAGGTCAGTACAAACTACAAACTAAAACCAAAATCAAATATGCATATGCAATATATTACTTGTCAAAGTGCTTTCGATGCCTCGTGACCAAAGCACAAAATATTTGCATGCATCTCTTTCCGGCCTTCAATCTCAGCAAGTACTCATCTTCCACGTTTGTAGAACTCAAATTCAATGAGTCCAGAATCCTTATCAGATCCCCACAAAATGATGGCAAGAGAGGACCTAAAGCAGATGGCATATGAGATCTTACCTACAAAATGTTAACTTAAAGTAAATTTCTGAAAAAAGAGGCGCTAGATGTAACAATATAAGTGTGCAAAGGATAGCAGTCATAGCACTACTTGGCACACGCATTATTTCAGCTTTTTTGTCATTTTGTGGTTAAATTAAGATTTAAAACAAGAGAATAGAGGTCAAGTTTGGCACAAGTCACACAACCATAATGCTACAACAGCAAAGTAGAGGTCAACTTTTACATCATAGATAACAGAATATCCTAGCATGTGACACTTGGAATACAAGTGCCAAAACTAGGTGTAAACAATTGACAAGGCACCATAACCTACAGAATAAGTGCAGCATGCCAGAATAAGTATCACATTCAAAAGTAAATTGTTGCATTCACACTAACAACAATGAAACAATAATATGAGTACATTCATGCAAGATTAAGAAAGTACTTTTGAAATGTAACTTGGACTAATACGCTCATATTAAGTATTGAAAAGAAAAACTCACAGAACAATAGATGCACTTGCACATCATAAGAAGGATTCTTTCAACTTCCACATCTACTCTGCCTTGGATAAGTAAAGCCTGCCAAGTGTTACCATAAGTAGCACAAGATTATGTCACCTCTCCAATTTGGTATCACAAACAAAAAGCAAAGAAAAAGGATCGACTGCTTCACCTTATCAAGGAAATAATGCAAGGTAGATTGCAATGGTACAAGAATTTCGCTCGCTATCAGCTCTAATTGTGGTGGCACTGGCTCCTTCGCAAGTTTTGGATTCAAGTAGTACTGATTGATTTACAAAAAAGGCAACCAGTAAAATGTTTGAAACATTAATATATTTATTACAAGAAAATACTACTGACAAATCATCTTATTAAATAGCCACCAAATACTAACCATCAAAAATTCAGTATCAAAATTTAATATCTCAAAAAGAAAAAAAATTTATGCTTTTCACAATATATGACTCGAAACTTTTGATGCAGCAAAACAAGACAGAGAGTTGTAGGATAGGCAATAAATTAGAGCTTGCGGTGCAAATGCATTTGACTACACTAGACTGATGTCAGCAAGAGGTAATCCAAACCAACTTGGTATCACAGCATATAATGAGCATATATATGCATGTAGAATAGTTTATAACTCTTTAATGAAGAAAAGCATCTTACCATTGAACATGGCAAATTAATGTCTCACTAAGTAGGTAATCAAAAAATCATTTCACAAATAAGGACACATACCTGAAATGGTTTAATGATTGTTTGGAGAATTGTGAGGGAATTTACAGTTTTCCACTGGAAATTTGCACCTTTGCTTATAAGAGAGGCCTTTTCAATTATAAAATCATACAAAGTGATGAAAAAGAATACTATATATACAAGAAAAATCTGAGAAGCCCATATTCAGGAAACACAACAGCATAAATTGAGATATAGGTCATTACCAACAATGAAGTTAAAAAAAAAAAAAAAAAGAAGTGCAGAAATTAAAAGCCAAATGGGTTAAGTCTAATTTATAAGTCTAAATTGAAAACAGTAATACACTATTCGACCATAGCACTTCAATACCACAACCCAATAACATCTTCTAAAATTGAGAACAGTAAGAACTAAATAACATCTTCTAAAATTCCGTCAAACAGCTAAAGGCCAGGCATTTTTCATAAGATGGCAGCTAGATCTGGATTATTGCATAGAATTCAATGTTGCCCAATGATGAAATAACAAATACATGTGCTGGAGATGTGCAAATAGAGTAGGAATCCACATGGGAGACAATCTAAAAGTCATATATATGATGGAAGAGAAAAAAAAAGTTACTTTTTGTATAACCAAAACCCCACATCATCTACTTGTGGGACAAAAAATTGAGAAACAAGCGAATTTCGTCACCACATATGAGAACAAAGCATCAAGGAACAACAGACATATCAAAAGCCATTCAAGAACAGCAGATGATAAAACTAATGTCAATCCACAAGCATCCCTCTGTACTCTTACTGAAGTCCTTGTTGTAGCCATGCCAAGAGGGATTATTTTGGAAACCAGAGTAAAAAACACACTGATCTACCAAACAGGAACAAATTCCAATTCTCCCAATTTAAAGAAGTTGGAAAGCGAAGCCAAAATCCATCACTGTGGACAAACAGAAGCTAAGAAATCAACAAGCAAGGTACGTGCAAAATAATTAAACAAATCTTTTAAAATCTGTAGGAAACAATGACACCCATTTTTTTACCAGAATGATCAAATATACATAATAAACTCCAGCCAGCAAAGATGTACCCCAAAATCCATGGCCACATCACGAATTAGAGAAACCACAGTCAAACCGATCTGAATGCCAAATAATCATGGCCATTTTCTTTATCCCATCAAAATCCCAACTAGTCACAGTAAATACCCATTTTCCACCCAAATCGATTTTGCCATGAAGTTCCCACTGTGCAGCCTTTCAAATCGGAATCAAGGGACTGGGATTGAACAATCTCACAGCTGAGACGGCTCCACTCCTTCCTCCCTCACCAAAATCCACCACGCCAATGGCTGCCCTAGGCCAAAACCGAGCCCAAAACCCCATTCTTCAGCCACGGTTTAAATAGAAAAAATAGAGAAATGGAAGAAGAGAAGGAAAACGGGGCCCACATACCTGGGCATCGAAGGACGCACGCCTGCTCCTCCCCTCCTCCTTTTTCTCCCTTCCTCTCCTCCTCTTCTTTCCCCCTTCCGGTTTCTGCCCACTCGTCCTCCACCTGAAACAGCAGCAGAAAAGAAAAAAAAAAGCGGCTAAATGAGGAGAGAGAAAAGAGAGAGCGAGACAGAGAAAACAGAGAGCGCGAGAGATGGGAAGAGCAGATCTAGCGCAGAGAGATCGCGCGAGAGAGAGAAATAGGAGAGTGAGAGGAGAGAGCGAGATGGACAACAGAGAGAGTGAGACAGAGAGCACGAGAAAGAGAAAAGAAAAGAGGGAAAAGAGGGCTCTTGGCGGGAGAGGGAAAAAAACATGAAAATTTAATGCCACTAATTTTCGTGGCAAAAGAAATAAAATTTTTATCAGCAAAAATTATTTTATTTTTATTATTTCAAAACATGAAGTCTACCAATCTTTGAACGTCGGTAATAAATATTTCGATGCTAATTTTTTTCGATAAAAAAAATGTCGATAAAGGACTGATTTTTAATTTTCCTAAAAATAGAGTTAAACATTACCGATGTTTTACAAAAAAACGCCGCTAAACGTTCATTTTATCGACGTCATATAATTCGTCGATAATAGTCTCTGATAGTTTTACCGGCAATAAAATAAAAATACAAAAGATTTTCCAACACTTAGGACTCGCAAAACAGGGCCTGCCGGGGGAGGAGAAAGAAGAGAGGAAGAGAGAGAGCGAGAGAACCCAAGGGGAGGAGAGGAGTGGTGTGCAGGTGGGCGTAGGGCAGAACAGAAGAGGAAGCAGGGGGAGGAGAGGGAGAGGAATAGGGAAAGAAAAGAGAAGAGAAAAGGAGAGAGAGCCGAGGGAGATAGGGAGTGCTGTGGCAGGTGCGCAGGCGAGGGGAGACAGGGGTAGGAAAGAAGAAGAAAGGACAGGAGAAGGGAGGAGAGCAGACAGACGAGGGATAGGTGAACGAGGGAGAGAGAGAACAGAAGAAGAAAGAGAGAGGAGAGGGGGAATTGTGAGCGGTGTTGTGTGGAGGGCAGGAAGAGGGAGGGGTGTACCTGGGGCAGGGGAGGCGTCTGGTGGCGCGAGGGAGGAGATGAAGGCTCTGCATGGCGTCGGGAGACAAAAGCGGGCGGCGGAGTCGTCGGAGTGGATGTGGATGGAGAGGAAGGAGAGGGTGAGGAAGATGCCGGAGCTGTTGCGCGGGGACTTTTACAGAAAAACATCACTAAAAGTTTATTTTACTGACGTCATAAAATTCGTTGATAATAGAATTCGTCAATAATAGTCTTTGATATTTATTTTCCTTAAAAATGATGTTAATAATAAAAAAGAGGGGTTTCGGTGGCGGGAAGAGGGAAAAAAATTTGGTAAATTTACCAACGATTATTTTCGTATCAAAAAATAGATTTTTCGTCAATAAAAATTATTTTAATTTTTTTTAATTGAAAACAAGTAAAAAAGACTACCAACCTTTACTGATGTTTTATATTAAACATCGGTGATAAATTTTCCGATGCTAATTTTCGTCTCCTTCTCCATTTTTTTCTTTCCCTTCTCTTTCTCCTACTCTTTTACTCTCCCTCACAACCACCCACTGCACTCACCTTGCACCACCTTCAGAGATAGAATTATAATGGTAGAATTTAAGTTCATCATACGACCTCAACTTCGGAGATAGAAATATAATGGCAGAATTTAAGTTCATCATACGACTTCAAATTCGATGTTTATTTAAAATAAAAGAAGTAGGGCAAGTGTACAAGCTTGACAGTCACGTGTGGACCAAAAGTCTGTCCTATGACCAAATTCAGATTGAATTGTTTGAGAGTCGGTTTCTTTCCTTTCATATATTTATTTAGAATTTAAAAATAGATGACATGGGAGGTACACCTAAAACTGAGGAGATGATGCATCTTCTGGAGTTACCTGCTTATATTTCTTGTAGATTCGCTTTGTTACTATGTTCTTGGATTCATCATTAATCGATATGGCATTGCACATCTCAGCCCGGTACTCATCATAATGAGGCTCTCATTTCTTCAAACAAGTGGCTGAAACTATTGGGCCAAAATTCATATTCCAACAACAACTAGCATCGGTTTTTTTCTTTTTCTTTCTAAGAGAAGAAGGCCATAAACCTAGATCTAGATCTCAATCACATTCACACCACATCCTTCAAGGCCTCACTCTATCATCCATGTCAGCAATAGTTTTACCGAAGTAAAATAAAAATCAAAAAGGATTTTCTAACACTTAGGATCGAAAAACGGCCCGCCGGGGGTCCGGAACAGGAAACGGCCATCGAAAAATTTGGAAATCGGCGCGAGCACTTCGCTCGAGAATAAAGTAAATTGACGGAACTGACGGTTCGCAAATAGGACTCTCGGTTAGAGAATTAGAAGCAAAACATATGATTTTCCAACACTTAGGTTCGAAAACGGCCCACAGGGCGTACAGAACGGGGAAAAGGCTCCGGAAAAAATTGGAACCGACACGAACACCTCGCTCGAGGCGAAATTAACTTGCAGGAACTGACGGCTCGTAAATCAGACTCCCGGATAATGAATTAACCCTTAAAACGTTGGATTTTTAACACTTAGGTTCAGTTTACCATCTCTACTTTTCTCTTCTTATTGGCTTAAAACTGATGGAATCCGGTTTTAGCATGTTTGGATGAAGCTTCTACTGTGTCCATTTCAAATGGCACTAAGACAAACATTTGTGATCCAAACCGTTGATCATGTTAGGGGGCTAAAAACGGCTATGATACCAAAAGTACAACCATTGGATCATTATAGATTGTGATGTATTGATGAAAACGTACAGACCATTAGATCATCATTTATGGAATTTTGTATGCCCTATTTTCGCAATCTAAATTTTTAGTCCTCTTTAAATGGTCATTTATAGTTATAGGTCCCAACCCCAAATTTTGATTCAATATGGATCATGAAATATATTTGAAATAAATATCAATCGTTGGATTAATGCATGGTTACTACAGTGCATTCACGAGTTAAGACATGCAGTCCGTTTTTTCTACATTTCCGAACAATCTGGATCTCTAATGCAAGATATGGGCCATAGACCCCCTTTATATGGCAAGTAACGTTTACTGGATCAAATTCCAACGATTGATCCTTCATGTATTGTGAGATATTGACTAAAAGAACCAAAGGGTTAATGGTTCAATTTTGACTTTTGTGGGCCACTTTTTCCCGATCTAAACCTAAAATCCTCTTTAGGAGGTCAACAATGATTATCTGGTCAAATCTTATCGCTTGATTCATCATGGATATAATTATTTTATTTTCGTCTGTAAAATGAATATAAAAATAAATAAAAATTAATAAACAGATTTACCGACGTTTAATTTTGTCGGTAAAAGTAAAAAATAAAAATTTAAAAAGATATTTGCCGACGTGTTTATTTTCGTTGGTAACATGATCGTAAAAATAAATGAAAATTAATAAACATATTTACCGACGTTTAATTTCGTCGGTAAAGGAAAAAATAGAAATTTAAAAAGATATTTACCGACGTTTGTATTTTTGCATGTAAAATTAATAGAAAAATAAATAAATATTCATAAACATATTTACCGACGTTTAATTTCGTCGGTAAAATTAAAAAAGAAAATTAAAAGCATATATACCGATGTTTTATTTCGTCGGTAAAATTTAAAAAATAAATCATTTTTTTTTTAATTTAAGAATGGCCTTTGCTGACGTTTTATTAAAAAACGTCGGTAAAGGGTGCACTTTTGGCCACGTTTTTTACGAAACGCCGGTAAAAGTCTTTACTTTTGCCGACGTTTTGAAAAACGTTGGTAAAGGGTGTACTTTTGGCCACGTTTTTTACGAAACGTCGGTAAAAGTCTTTACTTTTGCCGACGTTTTGAAAAGCATCGGTAAAGGGTGTACTTTTGGCCACGTTTTTACGAAACGTCGGTAAAAGTCTTCACTTTTGCCGACGTTTTGAAAAGCGTTGGTAAAGGGTGTACTTTTGGCCACGTTTTTATGAAACGTCGATAAAAGTCTACACTTTGCCGACGTTTTTAAAAAACGTCGATAAAGGTCTACCCTTTACCGTCGAAAGTAAAAACGTCGGCAAAGGTGTACCCTTTACCGACGAATTTTAAAAAACGTGGCTAAAAGTGCAACTTGTTGTAGTGAATGAGAAGACTATCTTCTGTAAATTTTTAGCAAACTTGCAAGTTCCGGATGGTTTCTCATCAAATATATCAAGATGTGTGAATGTGAATGGGAAAACCATATCTGGTTTGAAGTGTCATGATCATCATGTTCTTTTGAAAATTATACTTCCACTTGCAATACGTGGATTACTACCTAAGGATGTATGTGAGCCAATAATAGAATTGGGTAGCTTCTTCAAGAAATTATGCTCAAAGTCATTACACAATGATGGTTTAGATAGACTTCAAGAACAGATTGTGATAACATTGTGCAAGCTTGAGACAATCTTTCCTCCAGCCTTCTTTGATGTTATGATTCATTTACCTGTACACTTGGCAAAAGAGGCTAAGATCGGTCGACCGGTACAATATAGATGGATGTACCCAATTGAAAGGTACTTCATAATTTTGAAAATTACCTTCGTGTTCTCTATATATGAATATATATAAAATATATATTCTAATGTGGCCTTTTCACTAGGTACTTACGTACGCTCAAGTCATATGTTCGAAACAAAGCTCGTCCAGAAGGATCAATTGCAGAAGGTTATATTGCGGATGAATGCTTAACATTTTGTTCAAATTACTTGCACGGTGTTCGAACTAAATTCAATCGAGCTCCACGAAATGATGATGGATATGTAGGGATTGGTGGGCTATCAATTTTCACAAAAAATGGTCATGCTAAAGGAGGTTTTAAGCCATATCACCTTGGCAATGAAGAGTTCAATCAAGCTTGTGCATGTGCTGCAAAACTGTGAAGATGTTTGGCCATTCATAGAGTAACATACAAACTGTTATGTTCAGTCAGATAGTTATAACTATAATTTTACTCATTTCTCACTACATTATTAACTACACTACTCACAGAGAACACAAAAGCGAGCTTACGAGGAAGAGTGTCAGAAATGTGTCGGAGAGACACAATAAAGAGTTTCTTAATTGGTTCTACCAACATGTAGGTGTATGAAATAATATTTTTACTCTTACTTATTTCTTTCAATGTATAAGTAATATAGTCCTCTATTTTCATGTTGAAATAGGTGAACAACCTATTTTCAGAAGGACTTGCAAGTGATGACCTTCTAAGCTTAGCCATTGGCCCATTGAAATTGGCTCATCGGCATTCAGCGTATGTCGTGAATGGATTTAGGTTTCATACAAAAGATCGAGCAGTCGGAAGAAGAACTCAAAATAGTGGTGTTCTTGTTAGAGGAGATGATGAGTCTCCAGATAAAGAATACTACGGTGTGTTAAAAGATGTTTTAGAATTGTCATATGTGGGAGAGAGAAAAGTTACTCTTTTCAACTGTCATTGGTGGGATGTGGCTCGCTTAGGAAGAGGATACAAAGTTGACAGTTATGGGTATACTAGCGTGAACATTCACAGTTCTTTGACCAGCAATGAGCCTTTCATTTTGGCGTCTCAAGCTGAACAAGTATTTTATGTACAAGATCTTGTCAATAGTGATTGGCTTGTTGTGGTTAAAACAAGTCCTCGTGATCTTTACAAGATGCCAATAACCAATGATGAAAACTTAGATGATGATGATGATGACGATTCCAATGATGATGAAGAAGATGCTTACCAAGAAGAGGACATTGGTGGTGGGTTTCATATGACTTCCTCAATAGAGATCAATGATAACCTCACAGTCGTGCTACGTAGGGATGATGTAGAGCCTAATTGTGTTGATCTTAATGTGGAAAATGTTGCTGGAAATAGCTTAGAAGATAATTTTATGTATGATGATGACATATTTGATGATGTGGACAGTGAATCAAATGATGTAGATGAACCAGACATTGATGAGTATTCATCAACTGATTATAATTCTGATCATTGATTTATAAAAATTACTCATTTGCTAATTAACCTTATTTTTTGGAAGAGCTTTTTATATTTGATGATGTTGGCTCTTTTTGCAAGACCTTATTATTTTTGATGAATATACTCTTTGATGTTATCTTGCATCTTGTGTCTTAAGAATAGAGATCATATCATGCATGATGCACTTTATATATATGATGAGTAATATATAGAACTTCTGTATGTATAGCACTTTAAATTCATGTTCTAATCTTTACATTTTTTTTACAAAAGATGACAATCAGAGGAAGGGGTTGTGGATCAATTGGGTCTGGTGGTGGGCGACAACTAAAAGGAAATGCTACAACTAAACACACTGACATGGGTGATGAGGCTACATCGCCATTAAAGCCACAACAAGAGGATGCACACACAACACTAAAAATCCAGAAGTCAGAACCATTGATGATGTTAAGGCCCCCAAAATTGTAGCCACAAAAACCACTGCTGCCCCTAAGAGAAGTCAGGACAACTCTAAATACCCAACACCAGCAGCCACCAAAAGAAGTCAGGGCAACTTTAAGTTCCCAACAACAACAGCATCCACAAAAAAAAGTCAGGACAACTCTAAGTTCCCAACAACAACAGCAGCCACCAAAAGAAGTCAGGGCAACTTTAAGTTCCCAACAGCAACAGCATCCATAAAAAAAAGTCAGGACAGCTGTAAGTTCCCAACAACAACAGCATCCACCGAAAGAAATCAGGGCTACTTTAAGTTTCCCAACAGCAACAGCAGCCTGAGACTACATTAGGGACCCATACCATGGCACAACGGTCAAGGATTGAGCTGCAAAACCTTGTAGGAACAAGAGAAAGTTTGGTGCCTCAAGCCCCACAGTATAAAGATGGCCAAGGGCAAGCACAGCAACAAAGACTTTTGGAAAAAGTTCAAGAACAAAACAGAGACCTGGGGCAAGCACAACAACAGAGTGAAGGCCAAGTTCAAGAAAAAAATAGAGGCTCTATCTCTGGTCCTAGCAGTGAAGGTAACATATGTTCTCTATCTATACATGCACTTAATATATGGCCGAGTACATACTAATCAATGGCTGTCATTGCTATGTACAGCCTCATCTAATGCTAAAGAGAGACGTGTAAGAGGAAAATATAAATGCTACCAGGTTGATATGAAGACGAAGGGTGGTAAACTGAAAATCACCATCCCAGATGATATACTTAGACCTGTGAAGGATAATGCCAGAGATATCGTCAATTTTTGTGGGTTTATTGTTAGGTCCCTAGCTCCCTTTGACGTGGATACTTGGCAAGAGGTGATTGCTGCTGTGGGAACCCAAATGATCAAAAAAGTGAAGGTAATGTGGTAGTAATTAAGAAGTCTATGTTGTATTGTAGTTTCTGATTTTATACCTTAATGTAATCTTAGTTTAATAATTTGATTTATTTGTTTTAGGAGAAGTTTATGGCAGATCCGCACAATGAATTTCGGTTTGATGCGTTTGTACTATCAATAATGCAACGCTTGTATAGGTGCTGGAAGAATCGGCTGCATATGATCTATAAAAAGTACAACAACGATGAGGAAAGGATGAGGAATATTCCAGATGTTGTTACTCCAGAGGCATGGAAGAAGCTAATGGACCATTTCAGCAGCTTGGAGTTTCAGGTCCTGTATAAACTTAAACTTAACAAGAAAAAAATAAATACTTGTAATATCAATTATGGTTTTTGCATCAGAATAACTATATCATTTTTTTAATTTTTTAATTTCCAGAAGTTAAGTTAAAGAAATTCAAAAAATAGGTCAAAGTTGACAACTAAGCATACATGTGGAACAAGATCCTATGCCGAAGTAGTAGAGATGACAGTAAGTATACTTGTCAATTTAATATGTAGTTTGTATATATATATATACACATTGTTATATTTAATTCATTTCAATATGTGGGCTAACTAGTTGATTGTTGCCTCGAAAGAGAGATCCTATTACAGGTGAGAAAGCTCCTCCAGATGAAGTTTGGCTTAAGCAACATACAAAGATGACAGATGTTGGGGAAGTATGTTGGTCTGACCCTAAGTCTAAAGAAATTCATGTAAGTCTGAAAGCATATACATATATATATATAATTTGTATAAATTTGTCATTAATTCTTTTTACATTGACATGTTCTCAAACTTATTACAGGAGCAATTGCATCAGTTAGTCATCGAACAAACAAATGTAGATGAAGGTGAACAGATGACTCGTGATGAAATCTTTTTCTTCATGTTCTAGGTGAAAAGTCTAGTTACTTTCGTGGCAAAGGAGCATGGAAGAAGGTCCCGAGTAAAAGGGGTAGGCAAATGGAAGATGTTAATGAGCAAGTGCAGAGGGCTATTGTTCGAGCTAAAGAGGATATGATGGGCCAATTTACTGAATCCATGCTCGAAAAAGTTTGGGAAGAGGTAAGATCAGAGGTTTGTGCAGAGGTTCGGGCTGAGATACAAGAACTTTTTTTTTTTTTGCTAACCGGGGTATCCAAGATCTCTTAGAGCACCTGACTAAATCCCCCGGGGCGGTGGCCTCCCCCTGTTTCCACTCACCGGGCTCGTTGGGCTAGGAAGCCTAGCCTGGGGTTCCAACACTTGGTGGGATTCGATGCTGAGACCTCCGGGTGGTTACGGAGTGCCCCAACCAACTACTCTACCAAGTGTTGGTAGATACAAGAAGAACTGAAGACAGAACTGAAGACAGAGATCCGAGCCCAACTACAGCTTGATTTTGACACTATGTTTCAAGAGCGATTGCTGCATTTTTGGGTTCTATATCACAGTCGAGGTCATGAGGTAATTATGTGTGGCTTATCTACTGTAGTTTGATTTGCCATAATAGTTAGTTAGTTACTAATAATTATATTAACATATAAGTGGCTATATATGTGTGGTTTTTTGCATAACTGTTCATTCTTCTCTTTCAGAATCCATAGATCCTTCCCCTATCAAATCAGTAAACCGCATTCCTTCTAAAGAATCTCAACTCTTGCATATATAGTTGCATATGTTAAGTTTTTCATGGTGCTTTGTGTTAAGCAATGTGTGTTGTATTATCGTTATTATTTGTGGAGTTCGTGTTAGAAGATGAGATGAAATCTCTCTTGTACATGCAGTTTGTACATGACTTTGGAATTTCGTTGAGATTGTTTGTGGCTCTTTTGGAGTCAATTCCACTCAGTCTCATGTGGGGTAGAACGGTCATGGTTTTGGAAGAATGACTTGTCTAAAGGGAGTGACCAGCACTGAATCCTCTTTTGGCCTTCATCAAAAACTAAAAATGTCATATTTACAATTACTGAATCCTTGGGAAGTATATTACAAATGGATAAAAAAAAAAGGTGGGGGTATATATATAAGAAATTAATATGAATAAAACTTTTTTTTTCTTTTGTAAGTCCTCTTCTTAAATTGAACCCACCAACATTTGTCACAAGCCTTAAACATTTGTATTTGAGTAGAAACGTTATATCAGCCTTTCACCACAGGCCTTCATTTTAGTTTCTAAAGAAGGAAGGTCCAAGTAGTCTTGAGCTATTAACCTTGACATTCAGGGCATTAATTTAATCCATTCAACACCTTCTCTGTACTTGTGCATGGTTTGAAAAGACATGAATTTGCCACCTTTCATCATCTTTATGCTCATATTCTTCTGTACTATCCCAACTTCATTTCCCATGCAAGAGGAAGATCAGTGTAGTGTGGATTCCTTTTCCTGGTACTATTTCTATGTTTGTTGCATGTAAACCACGTTTGCTTATTTGTTTTTCTCTTGTTTCATCTAAGTTTGTGGCTGTAAGTGCTAGTTTAATATCAAATCATGGTTTATAATTTTATTGGAGTGATGGGAGACAAAAAGTGCTTAATGGGGACTAGCCAAAGCTCCCAACAATCTGGATTTAATACAAAATGTATATTGTTTTAGCTTTTGTATTTGTCCATTTTTGTTTTCATTTTTTGTGAGCAATAAAATTTTACTGTTATCGTTAAAAAAAAGAAGCTAACCATGTATACCTATCCACCTTGTATAGAACCATCTTCAAACACGTCACTCTTGAATCTGACTTTTGTGTTTAAACTTTTAATGTCTGTTGGAGAAATCTTCAAGACACTAAACAGCCACATATATTGGATGCAAATTTCTACATATACCAATTTATTTATTTGATCATCATCATGTACCTGCAGGAAAAATGGAGATCAGATCCATGTTTCCAACTCTCCCTAAATCTAACTGTATAACCTCGAGCCCATAAGTGTAAATGTACTTTATATGCGGATGGTAGTTTATAGGGATTTTTACTTAAAAAGTGCATGTAAACTTGTATTATACCGGTTTAGTGTGAAATACACCAAAATGACAACTTTAGTGTTCGTACAAGGGATTTTTACAACTCTGCCCCCAAAGCTGCGGACGACATCGTCATCTTTATCTATCTGGTTTCCACCATTTTCAACCCTAATCGAAGGAAATCGTTCTCCTCTCTCCCTTTTTTCTTTCTCCTCCGTTCCTGCGTGCTTTCCCTCTCCTTTACCTGCGTGTCGGCTCCTGCACTCCCTCTCCCTCTCCGCTACCTGCTCTCTTTCCCCTCTCCCTGCGTCTCCGCTACTGCGCTCCATCTCCGGCTCCGCTCCATGCTCTCTTTCCCCTCTCCCTGCGTCTCCGCTACTGCGCTCCATCTCCAGCTCCGCTCCATGCTCTCTTTCCCCTCTCCCTGCATCTCCGCTACTGCGCTCCATCTCCGGTCCCTGCTTTCGAAGATTTTGCGACCAGATCCTTCGGTGGAATTCTGACTGCTCCAACGGCCATCCTCCATTTGAGATTTCAACGAAAACCTCAGTCATAAAAGGTGATTTGTTCGGCTCTTCTCTCTTCCACCTTTTCTATTTTTTTGTTTTCTTTTCATCTTCATTATCTATAACCGTTGGAATTATTGGGTTCTGTAGAGGGGATTTGGTTTGGGGTATTTGCAGATAAATAGTTGTCTGGAAGTAGCATTGAACTTCTGTATGTCCAATTCTAAAATGAGTAGATTTTAGAAAAATTCCAAAACTTCCTTTCCTTTTTGTCATGTGACTTTGATTGTGTAGTGATACTGTAGTAGTTAAAGAGAATTTATCATAGTGGTTTGGACTTGGAGAAAGAATGAAGATTTAGGGTCTCTACTATGAGAGAATTTTATCAATTCAGCCTCCATCTCTCTATTCTCTTATCTTTATTCTCTTAGGGTTTTTCAACCCTTTAATTAGGGAGACAACCCCTAGGAATCATCATATTCGAAGTGTTCACATTTCCTAGGTTGCAAATGTTTATACAAATTGCATCAAGTGTCCGGCCAGAGATAACAAAAGCGATGTTCTTCAAGGAAGCAGACTGCAGAATGCACGATGGAGAGGGGAAAATTTGTGTGAGAGATTGTAATTAGCGAATGACCATAAGTTCACAGTTCACACATTAGGGTGTTCTTAGTTCTTACAGGCAAATCAGGAGTGTTTTACTTGCAATACCCTGCATATAAGTGAGGTTTGAAGTGATTAGTCTTGTGTTTCATGTTTTCTTTGGTTGTGATAGAATTCTATTTGGTATCAAATAGGAAGACTAGTTCTGGCATTTATGACAACTGCGATGTTCAGGTCATTTCTTTGTTCTGTTTTAGGGATGAGCTAATACCATTTTTTGATTGCATAGATACCAATTCATTGTTGAAGCTGAGAACTTCTTTTGCCTGCAGGTTTTTGGGAAGTGCTTATCCAAACTGCAGAAGGAATTGGTTGTTGATCCTTCTTTTAGGCAAACTAAGTATCGTAATTTGTTAATAAATCACTTCTTCTACTGTTTTTTACTTTCTACCTACCCCAAGGATGTGATCCCTCATAATCATTTGTCTGGATTTACTCAGGCATGAATTATTTGATGTTTTTTTTCTCTTTTTTGTTGTGCACAAACCAGTTTTAATGACTTAAGATGATCGTATAGATTCCTCCGCCTATCTCACCTGGGACAAAGTTTTGGCCTGGTAAGAACATTTTCCCTATGATCCATGAAAGAAGGGAGACAACATGTTAACCATGGCATTTTGATACTCAAGCATTTTCCTGATTCCCCATTTCTTGGCCTGATGCTGTTTTTTCCTTGGGTACATAATTGTTGGGAATGAAAACAGGGTGACCCTTCAGAGTATTCGGTCTCATTGCCGCTTCCCAAATTATCTTCACCATCTCAAGTAAGTTTTGACATGTCATATGAATCATTTTTTCCCTTTATATCTTTTTTTTTTGGTGGGGGGGGGGGGGGGGGGGGTTTAGTTAGTCTACACCCTAGAGCTTGAATGTCAAGATAATTTGGTATGAAATGTACAAAATGTTACTGGGTCTTCTTTTTGGTACTTCATTTCATTGTGGTTCACTTACTTCCTCTTGCTTCTTACCCATTTTATATGTCTGGCATCCCACAAATTGACAATGCAAAACTGAGTCTAAGTAAAAAACAAGAAAGGAGTAATGCTCAATATACAATGGTTGTAGAGTACACAGAAATATGAAATGGTTATAGAATGGAAACAGTAAACATCCACCTAAACTTTTTACCAATAAGAATGTCTTTGTCATGTACACATATTTAATTGCCAATCAGAACTATAAAATTTTGAAGTCATGGATAAAACTGAATAGTTCTCTTACCATTATTTTTTATTACATTGTAGTTATTCACCTATGCATAGAAATTTCAATCTGAAACTCCTCCATGCGTTGATGCTTCTTGTACCTGTCCCAATCCTGGGTGAAGGATGGGTGGATTAGATCAGTAGTTGGCCGTAGAAACTTGGAACCTTTTAAGTTAATTATAGTTTATGACTGGAAAAGTTTATCTCACAATGTTGATCCCAGCTAGATTGGACAAAACTCCTGATGCAGAACAGACCCATGGGCCATGGTACCCATGGGTCAACCAGGCAATGGGCCCAGTCCATTCAGTTTGGTGCGAGGCGACTTTTCTAGTAATCCCTGCTTGGCCCATCCCTTCCATCTCTTCCACCCTTGCCTGCCCCGCATCTACCCTTCTTCCGCATTAACTTCTAATGAGGAAGATGATGATAAAAACCCAATCTTAAGCTGGTATTGCTTTTTAGGTAAAGATGAACAAATCTCCATTTAGATATACAGGAAGAGAATAAGGACAGATAAAAAGATGAAGGTGAGAAGGTCATCAAATTGATGTATTGGTCAAGAACTACCATCAACTTTATTAATATAATAGTGAACAAGAACAGTGGATGCTGGGAACTATTTAAGTTGCAAGAGTATTAATTAATGTCTTCTCAGCCACCTTCGAAATGATCAAAGCTCTAAATCAATGTGAGGAATGGTCATTGATTCTGTTATTTTGGATTGTGTTTTTTGGGAATTGCTAATTTTTTATAGAACTTACATTAATTTTGTTCCTAGAACTTTTAAAGTGGATGTGCATATCATCTAGTTAAAATGTATTGTTCTCATGATGCTATTGAGTGTATGGGTACCTTTCCAGACTTGTAAAGTCTTTATCTTCTCCCACAATCTGTATGCACGTCATTATACAATTATTATCGTTTTGTTGTAGGATGCCAAAAATTTGAGGAGAATCTATAAATTATTGAAACGATATCGTTATCAGAAAATTCTTAATAAAAGTCTTTCTAGAAAGTCGGCAATGTTTTGCTGTCGGATACCAAAATTGGATGAAAATCATAACAATTATGGTGACGATATCGTTATCAAAGAACAATTTCCTCACTCTCAAAGGAAGTCATTTGGACTGCATTTTGTGTCTTTTTGTCAATTGGCTTGTTTAATCAACAAATGCATTTTTTTTTTGGATGTACTATATGGAATAAGTTTTGCTAGTTAACAGACACTTGTAATGTGCTATTACAGGTAGGAGGATGGGTCCAAGGGTATGAAGGCCTCACTCTTGTCACAATGAGGGGAGCTGGTCATCAGGTTCCTCTTGACAAACCCAAGCTGGCTCTTTCCATCTTCAAGTCTTTCCTGTCAGGAAGCCCAATGCCAACTTCGACAAAGCTCGAGGTTTCTTGAGTTTTTACATCAATCTATCAGAACTTTTTGGCAAAATTTTTATGTTAGGAATCCAATCCTTTGGGATTTATCTTTTTGTATTATGAATCAAGTCAGCGTGATCATTACTTCGCCTTTCAATGTTAGAGATGATCTTCAAATTCTTAGTTGAGTTTCAGAACGATTTTCTATGTCGTGTAACATGTATGATATGCTGAGTCAATTGAAAGAAGTCTTCAAGTCCTGCAATTTGAACAGTGAATAGACTAGATGTAAAATTCCTCATTCACCAATGGACTTCAATGTTGGGCCAATTCAATGGCTGGTTTTTATTTTTTCTTTTTTTCTAGAGATGTATTTGTTAAGAAGAAAAGAATAAAAGATGCAAGCAAACCTCACACTGAAGACACAAATTTATGTGGTTCCTCGATCTTGAGGTATTACTAGAATACCTGTGAAGTTTCAATGTACTATGCACAACATTGTTAAAGTGTAAACTTGTATGATAATAGACTCAGCCCGACGAGTATGATCGCAAAGTCATTTCTCTTCCTCATATTTCCACTGAGTTCCAGCTTGCTGATATCTTTACCAAAGGTCTTCCACGGCCGCGGCATGAATTCCTGGTTCGCAAATTGTTGCTGGTTGATTCTCCGCATCAATTTGAGGGGGGGGTGTTAAAGTGTAAACTTGTATGATAATAGACTCAGCCCACTTGTATGATAATAGGCCCAGCCCACTTGTATATATGGGATCTAGTCAGAAGATAACTACGTATATACTAGGATGTCTTTCCATTCTTAGAGATCTAATTAGATCTTGATTCCATGATTTGTAGTGATTTGTAGCCTAAACTTAGGCAATGTAAAGTCTATATAAAGAAGAGAAATCCAAGAAGATGGATCATCGAATGAGAATACATTTTCACAGAATTCTCTTCTCTCTCTCTCGTTTAAGTATTCTTTCAATATGCCTGTAACTGACAAACATTTCCCTCAATATTAGGGAGACATTCAAAAGGATGATCCTCACAAGTGATCCAATTTTATGGGTGAACACATTTGAGCTATTTCCAAGGCATGAATGGTAAAAGTTAAAAGGGATTTTTACCAAAAAAGTATTCCTATACTTGTATTATACGGATTTAGTGTGAAATACACGGTAATGCCCATTTTGGTGTGTGTATGTTGATTTTTGACACATTTACCCTTCCCTCTTCGAACGACATCGTAATCTACTTTGAAAATTCTCCAAAATCGAAAACCCTTCCTGCTCAGCAAACATCACTGCTTGCGATTCTTCTGCGCTCTCGACCCGACCGAGCGCGAAGGAGGAGAAGGAGAAGAAGAAGAGAAGAGGAGAGAGATGAAGGAGGAGGAGCAAGATCTATACATACATATCCTTGAGAGGATCTTCCAACAAGTAGAAGTAGAAGAAGAAAAAGAGGAAAGATGGGAGATTACAAGGATGCGATGATGCGCAACAATGATGCGGCCGTACAAGCCCTCACCAAAGCGCAGAATCGAGCCAGCATCCTCCAATTGAAACTGGTATTGCTTTCATCTCCTCAATCTATACAGATTGAATCCTATGTTTTATAGATCTGTATGCTTTGTTTTGTTTTCTTGATTCCCAACTCCTCTAAGCCCTAGTTTCTTTGAACCGCTCATGTGATTTTAGGGAAAGAAAGTGGTTTTCTAATTTAGGACCTCTTATTGAGTTTTGCTCCCTCAATCGTCCGATTTAGGTCGAAATCTATGAGACTCAGTGTTTGCTGATTTGGATTTGTTTCTGTTTTCTTTGAAAACTATAATACTCGGTGATTGATGATCTCGGTTTATTTTTGTTTTCTTTGTGTAGCATTAATGACTGTCTGGATGAAGGGTATTTGCACCCAGATTTTGGTAATTTTCTATTTTTTTTTAATTCTGAATTTATAGGTTATTTTAAATTATCTTGGTTGATTTATGAATTTTGGTTGATTTTTGAAAGAGCTTTCAACATCGGTGCTCAAGATACCTTACGGCAACAAAGAGAAGAAGATACCTGCAAGAGATTGATCTCATTTTCTCTATTTTTCTTTCATCTCATTTGTCTTCTATTTTTGGGTTTTCTTTAAGCTTAGATGGGTAGAGATGAATTTCTCTGGATAATTGATTTTAAAACAATCTCTGGTATATCACAAAAGAATTGTTTCTGCTTGCATAGGTGATGACTTGTTTACTTGGTTCTATTTCTTGCAAATTTAGCTTAATGATTTACCTATCAAAGCGAAAGATATATGTTGAGAACTTAAAGAGTATCTCATATTTTAGATATTGATATACATTTTGTGCACAGAGAAGATTTACACAATGTAATGGACTTACTAACACTTAGTGAGATATGTGCATGGACTCTACTTATTCATCATCGTTGGAATGTTCTATGTTAGAATAGAAGGGAACATATCAGTTATTTTCTGAAGCAGGTGTGACTATAGTAGAGGGTAATGATCTTGCCGCTCTACAGTGATCTCAAGTCACATGCAATATCTGTATTGAAGATGTCTCTGCAGATGCAAATACTACAATGGACTGTGGCCACTGCTTTTGCAACAATTGTAAGCGTTCTCCTATTTATTATTCTAATATTGCTATTATTCCTTGATACCTCTATTATTCATTAGCAAGATGCTTTGGTGGAACATGTGGAATATTTGGTTTCATGACTGATTTGTCCTGTTGGAAACTGATAGAATCATATGGTGCTTGAAACTTCTAAAATCTTGTTCATAACTGGTGAAATGGATTGAAAAGGAACTACTTTATTGTAATCTAATAACGCTAATACACATCAAGGCTTCTTATGAAGAGAAACAAAACCCAAGGGTCTGCAACAACAACAATGAACAAAAAAAAAAAAAAAAAGGACAGTAGCAATGAACAAAAGAACACAAGAAGAAGCAAATTAGATAAGACAATGAGAAAAATAACCCAAGGGAGGTTTTATTAAAAGCTGGGGCTTTTGAAGTTGCTAGATAATAGAATGCCTTAGTTTTAGTAATTCTTGCAATGAGTACTTAAGGCTGTGATGAATGAATCAGGACTACATGTATCATGTCCCATTTTTTCACATGTAAGATCTATTACTTGCTATCCATACTATTGATAATATTAATAAGTCCTTTCACTTAAATTGAAAATTCTTTGCCTTTGATTGGTGGCCTACAAATGGATGATTTGAAGTTATTTTTATTTAAAGTGTGTTTACAACATCTCATCAATATCGATCATAATTTATTTAAGAGCAGTAAACCATACAATTAATAATGAAGATCAACTGTAACTAAAATTGTATATAGTTCTTTTTAATAGCAGAGTATTAACAATATAATGTTGGAGCATCCTAAAGAGTCACAACTCACTCAATCACAGTCCATCACCAAGTAATACATGGACTCTATACCCATGTTAAATCCACCGAGTACTATAGGCTATAAAATTCTAGGTCCTCTCTAACTTCTTAATAGTACTTGGTTGTCTATGTTAAAACCTATTTACAATTTTTTTAATCATAGTCCATCACCAAGCAATACATGGACTCTATACCCATGTTAAATCCACTGATTACTATAGGCTATAAAATTCTAGGTCCTCTCTAACTTCTTACAAGTACTTGGTTGCCTATTAAAACCTATTTACAATTTTTTGCAGTATGAATTGCTGATTCATGGCTTAATGTGAGGTTATTTTACGAACAAAATAAGGAATAGTTATAAAAAAAACTAATAATAAGGAATAGTTTCCATCCATAATGGGAGCTTATTTTGAGGTGTTTTCCCTGTTTTGATTCATAATTGAATTCTTCATTCTGTGGTGATAATAAAATTGTTAAATTAATGAATGATCTTTTGTACATTGTTATATGTTAAGGTCAAATATCAACTTGATGATTGAAGTTCACAGCTGTTTGACCTAATTTTACTTCAATCTATTATTTTCTTTCAAATTATTGGTACAACTTGTTGGTAGCATACTTAACTGCATGTGCTCCACAAAAGTTTGCAAGTTCTCACTTTCTAGAGCTCTCACCAGATCAGAGCTCTATTTATTATCATCTTTATTTTCTATATTGTAGCTTTACTCCATCTGAATGAAAATGATGTCCATCAGAGATAACTAAGAATTCTTTTCTTATCATTTGACCTTGTTGTATTACAAGGGAAAGAAAAAAAATTGAGACTTCTAATGCCGTTAACTTAGATAATTTGAGATCTATCCTTGCAAGTTGCAACTAAAGCTTTGCTAAATGCATTCTGGTCTTTTGTAAGACACATTCTTATATATTAATATCATAGTATTAATGTCCTTCTCCATATGAGGACTATTTATGAGAAGGCTTGTAGTTCTTATAATTTTAGACAAGAGTTGTATGGAGATGGTGGAGTGGATGAATTTTATTTGTATGGAGATACTGGTTGTAAAATGTAGGTTGCAAATGGAGATGTTTTTTGTGGTGCTGGTGATGATGTTTATATGAGTTGTGTTATTATGGAATTGATTCTTCATTTGTTGACTTACTGAATAAAATTGAGTACTTCTGATGTATAATCCTGTAGTTTGTATTTTTATAAGATTTTACCACTGAATGACTGTCATTTTATCAGTTTCTTTTAGCTTTGAGACCCATCCCATATATGATAATGTTAAAGTATGCTCACATTCTATCCTGGTTTTGTTGCAATGTTTACTTGTGTAGCAGTTGGTTGAGCAGAATTTGGGTCATGGTGTGGGCCTAATTTATCCAAGTGATGTATTCATGCATGATTGTGCTTTTTATTAGTGGCCACTCCCATCAAATTAGTTAGTCAGTTTTTAAATAAATGAAGCTGAAACGTATATAGTTGAAATCTACCTTTGAAAGTCATTTCCTGACTAGAAGATTTTTGCATACTTTCTGAGAATTTTGGAGATTTTTTTGCCTGAATTGAATTTGTAGGATTTCCAAATAATGCTTTCTATGAAAGTCACTAAAATTGAAATTTTGAATGTGAATATCCACAAGGATCCATAAAAGACACTCTACTTCATTAGGAAATGATTACCCACCCACCACCCAATTAAGTAATACATCATAGAAGTCACCTATATTTTTCTTCTTTGTATAGTTGTTTGGACATTGGCACGTGCAGAGCTTCACTAGTATACAGTAACATTGCCATAACCTGCTAACATTTTGCCCAACCATTGGCAATATAAAAAGACCTGTCCCACACCTTCAGTTTCATTTCTTTAGTACTACAAACAAGAGATTGAAATATATGAGATACAAAAACCATAGTTTCATTGCAAGTTGCGTCCATCTCTTCTTCTACTTGTAATATATTTTGTTCTCGCGCCCTCACCCGCCAAGGCTTTGTAAGATACTGTTAGCTTTGGAAGAGAAAGGTTGTCTTACTTGGAAACAGGACTTCATGTCCCAAACGCTTTGTTTTGTATTGTTTTGTTTAATTAATATACCGTCCTTACATGGGACTTACCATAGCAGTAGTGGCAAGATGGGCATGAGTGACTCATCAATTGTTGTAATTGTAGAAGAAACACACAGTCAACATACTTTTTTAATTGGAAAGATGGACGGCTAAAACATAAGAAGGCTTCTGATTATGCAATGGGTTTAATTCTTTTTTCCATGACCACCGCATCAATAGAGATCATTTTTTGGCTGATCTGAAGTTCTTACACCACTCATTCTACAGGTCCAAAGAAGTCACTTCCAAGGTCAATATTGGTGAAAAACTGGTGGGATTAGCTAATATTGTATTGCGATATCGTATGGATGGGTGTATTGATTGGATGGGTGTGTTTTTATTGGTAACTGGAAAAATGAAATAGAATATTGGATTGTATTGATCTTTACTGGCTGCACAGATGATATGTGGCGGTTTTTATGGACATATAGGTGTGGATTTGGGTGTCATACCAATACTACAATACCTGTTTATTGAGAGAAAAAATCGTCCGTGTCGGCGAGTTAATGATTGAAATCATACTCTTGTAATGTATTGGCATGGTTACGGGGAGATGAGCTTTTGAAGGAAAAAAATTATATAAAGGGTGCCTTCTACATGCTTGTATAACAGAGAATAAAAGTTCGGGGAAATTGAAGAGAAAATGCATTTCAAGAATGTGGAAACAGCTCTAGATAAACAAGCGCCCATTTTGTATCCCATCCACATGCATATGCAAAGACCCACACCAATTTGATATTGAGTTCTAAAAAACCACCCTCTTGAACTGTTTTGCTCATTTGCAATTTGCATGATACTCTTGGACTGGTTATCTAAGGGTCTTTTTGGATGATGAGAAGAAGTTGATTAATTGATGGAGAAATGGAGAAAGCTGTCCTCTGTTCAAATCTGTACCATGGAAAATTTGTTAGTGAATCTAGGTTTGGTTGATTTGCAATTTTCTAGTGGTAGATGTCTGTTTTGCATAATCTTTTTTAGCCATTTGTGGGTCCATTTTCTTCTTACTTTTTGATTTTTTTTTCTTTGATGATATAATTTAGACAAGCAATTCAATCAATAACCTGTTATTGGGAATGGATATGCTGTTATTGATTTTTATGATATGCTGTCATAGTTTAACTGATTATGACAGTGGTCACAACCTTGTTACCAATGCATTTGTGTTCAGTTTTTGGTAAGTTAGCTTTGATCATTTTGTGGTTTTTGGGGTCTAAGAGATCTTTCATTCAGACTTGATTGTGTATTTCACTGTCAGGTACTTGGATCAGCTGGGCATGGCATCAAAATATGATACCAAGACTTATTGCAGACAAAGCTTAGTTGGAGGAAACTATGGTCCTCTCAACACTACCACATTCAAACCAAATCCTGATTATTATAGTGATGTGAAATGAGTTCAAAAGTGGGGAAAGCAACACCCTTTTAGACGCAAATAACATCTTATTCTTACCCTTTTAGACAAGAATATCATCTTATTCTTTTCATGTAAGATTTTTTTAGTGATGGCACATCAGTGTTTATGTATCTTAATACAAATTCTTTGCTAGTTGCTTGTTTGATACCCGAGAAGGACAAAGAAGGTGTAAATAATGGTAACGATACCGTTATCAGAAGATTTTGAAAATACAATCCCAGGTAAAATCCGTGAGTCTTTAATGTTGTTTATGTATCTCAATATAAAGTCATTGCCATTTGGTATGTGATAGATATAAAGAGTATTTACATCAACAATATAAAGTCATTGTTGTTTATGTATCTTCATGTTATTTACATCATAGACATGGAGTGATGGTGTTTGGATGTTATGATAATTGAATGCCTTGTAAAGACATGTCTGGATGTTAGTGTTGGAATGTAATGATGTTATAATGATGTTGGGATGTTGGAATGCTACAATTGTAATTGAAACTTGCACTAAAGAAAAGTTTTCCTAGATTAAAGCAGTTTAATGTTGAAATGGTGGGTGGTGGAATGACAGTTTTATTTTTTCCTGGATGGTGGATGGTGGAATGGTGGTTTTTTCCCAATGAAATCTGAATGTTCCTGATAGGTGTCAATCTAAATGAGTAATTTGAATGTGAAATCTGAATTTGTGATCTTATTTATTTTTCTGGAATTCAAATGATTATGAATTCTTATAATAATTTTGACATGTTTTAAATGATGGACCTATTTGAATGAATGTCCACACTGCATTGGAGTTTCAGATGTGTCCATGGAATTGTATTGGAAATGCATGTAAATAAAGGGTGCTTTTTGACTTTTGCATCCAGCCACTGAAATTGAAACAATAATGGATGGCTGAGTACTACACAAAAAATGGGCGCAGAAGCTATAAAAAGGTTCTAGACAGACCAATGGTTTGAACCCTCAAGATGAGGGTTCGGACCTTCGAGTCCTGCACAACCTGAGCCATTTTCTCAAAAGTGAAATGTTAGACTGCCAGCTTTTTCTATTGATAAAGATAGCTTTCAGCTGATGATAGAAACCGGTACCAGTTTAAATAAAGTAGAGGATGAGAATTACTTTCACCACTACATTTTTCTCTAGATTTTCTTCTCATGTGTAAGGATGAGCGGATCTTAGAGTTCTAAATAAAGAAGAGGATGAGAATTAATTTCACCATTACATTTAAATAAATCCAGTGAAGTTCACAATATCTTCTCTTGAATGATATCTTGCAAACACAATAATCACTTAAAAGTGGCCACCCAATGGTTTCCAATAGTACATATTCTATGGACTTAAACTCAAAAAAAATGAAACAGGTCAAAGAAGAATGGAGACAACCACACTAACTACATGCAAGTGGTCAACCAGGGGTTTGCAAACACATACACTAAGAAAGAGGGTTTGCATACACAGACAAAATTAGTAAAAAAAGGTGGAACATCACAGTACAAAATTACAAAGACATGATGGGTGTCATCTCTCACCGACCATAAAAAACATGACTAGGAAACAAAAGAATATGGTATAAATCAGCGTATTAAGGTAAAATCATAGGCCCAACATTATATGAACTTGAATTCCTACTCATACGAACATTGAATTTTGTGCCCGACATTGTTTTTTGATAACGATATCGTTACCATCATTTATAGTTTCTTCATCCATTTTTTGTGTCCAACAAGAAAATAATGGTAACTTTAAATTGAGATGCATAAATAATAAGAAAGACTCACGATTTCACTCAACATCTAGTTTTCAATGCTATGTGATAACGATATCGTTACAATTATTTATTGGTTCTTTACCCATTTTTTGTCTCCAACAACAAATTGACAATGACTTTATAATGGGGTACATAAACAATGAGAAAGGCTCACGGATTTGGCTCGGAAATGCACTTTCCATTTGTTCAATTATTTGACACCACTTAGCTGCAACTGTTCGATACCTAAGCATTGAACCAGCTCTCTTTGCCTAAATAACATTTAAACCATGATGAAATCAAAATAGTCCCATTGTTCAGTTCTGATAAATAATCATCACACATTATACAATTTAAATAATGTTTCTCAAATCAGCTCTCTTTTGCCAACTTTAATTGTCCTTATTAGGGATGCTTAAAGAGATTTCAAGTAAGAAGATTCATAATCTAAGTGCATTATACAATATACTAAGCTCAGATTCATACTTGTAAAGGGTGTATTTATTAACGATTCACACTTTAACTTAATAACAGAAGTCAAGTATCATAAAAAATAATTTGGGTCCTATCTCTATATGATAAACGAGCTCACATCTCTCACCAACCATAAAAAACATGACTAGGAAACAAAAGAAAAGGGGATAAATCAGCGCAATAAGGTAAAATCATAGGCCGAACATTATTTGAACTTGAATTCCTACTCATACGAACTTGAATTTGTGCCCGACATTATTTTTTGATAACGATATCATTACCATAATTTATAATTTCTTCATCCATTTTTTGTGTTCAACAAGAAAATAGGGTGACTTTATATTGAGATGCATAAACAATAAGAAAGACTCACGATTTCACTCAAAATCTAGATTTCAAAAATTTTCTGATAACGATATCGTTATAATTATTTATAGGTTCTTTGCCCATATTTTGTCTCCAACAATAAAATGACAATGACTTTATAATGGGGTGCATAAACAGGGGGAAAGGCTCACGGATTTGGCTCAGAAATGTATTTTTCTAATAGGTATAGTTTGAACCATCGGGCTCCCTGGAATTTGGCCCTGGAAGGCAGTCAGGTGAAGGTTCGAACCCTCATAACGAGGGTTCGAACCTTCGGGCTCTCTGGAATTTGGCACATTGAGGTAGTAACTTGAAGGTTCCAATATTTATGGGTCTCCATAGTTCTATTGAAGCATAAAAGTTCCTCATTCCAATGCTATATACAAAACGAACAATTAGAACATTCAAAACATAGCAGAAAATGGACATATACATTCATTACTATATACACTTCTATAAGGACTTCTTAGACTCTCCCAAATTAGAAGATACTTCAGTAGTATAGAATCAGTTTGGATAGAAACTCTTTCATGAACCCACTTGGTTGAAAAAGTGCGCGAGTGCAAAACTATCCAAACGCAATTGTTTTCGTCTAGTAAAAATGCAGATTTAGAGTGTGCCATATGGTCTTTGAAATCCCAGAATTTCAGCTGGAAACTCCATCCGGAAGTGGACTAACCAGCCTCCTAAACAGGGGTACTCGGACATGTTTTCAAGAAAACAGCTGATCTGAACTCACTTGGTTGAAAAAGTGCGCGAGTGCAAAAATAACCAAATGAGATTGTTTCCTTCCAAAAAAAATACATATTTAGAGTGTCCCATATGGTCTTTGAAACCCCAAAATTCCAACCAGAAACTCCATTGGGAAGTGGACTAACCAGCCCCCTAAACAGGGGTACTCGGACATTTTTTCAAGAAAACAGCAGATCTGAACCCACTTGGTTGAAAAAGTGCGCGACTGCAAAATTAACCAAATGCGATAGTTCCCGTCCAAAAAAATGCAAATTTAGAGTGTGCCATATGGTCTTTGAAAACCCAAAATATCAGCCAGAAACTCCATCCGGAAGTGGACTAACCAGCCCCCTAAACAGGGGTACTCGGCAAGCTAAAAAAAAAAAATGGGACTAGGCAAATCCCAAAGGTTCGAACCATTACAGTAAGGGTTCGAACCTTTGCTTCATAACCCTTCTGGGCCAAATCCCAGAGACCACTAAGGTTCGAGCCCTTACAGTAAGGGTTCGAACCTTTGGGATTCGCCAACACTTTTTTTTTCCCTGTCCGAGTACCCCTGTTTAGGGGGCTGGTTAGTCCACTTTCCGATGGAGTTTCTGGTTGAAATTTTGGGGTTTCAAAGACCATATGGCACACTCTAAATATGCATTTTTTTGGACTGAAAAAATTGCATTTGGTTAGTTTTGCAGTCGCGCACTTTTTCAACCAAGTGGGTTCATATCTGCTGTTTTCTTGAAAAATGTCCGAGTACCCCTGTTTAGGAGGCTGGTTTGTCCACTTTCCGATGGTGTTTCTAGCTAAAATTTTGGGGTTTCAAAGACCATATGGCACACTCTAAATCTGCATTTTTTTGAACTGGAAACAATCGCGTTTGGTTAGTTTTTCAGTCGCACACTTTTTGCTATTATTTGGGTTCAAATCTTCTGTTTTCTTGAAAACATGTCCGAGTACCCCTGTTTAAGGGGCTGGTTAGTCCACTTCCGGATGGAATTTCTGGTTGAAATTTTGTAAGGAAGCCAAAAACCAAAAAAGTAAGAAAATAAATAAAAAAACTCTAAATTGTATAATGCACTTAGATTATGAATCTCCTTACTTGAAATCTCTTTTGGTTCATCCCTAATAAGGATAATTAAAGATGGCAAAAGAGAGCTGATTTGAGAAACATTATTTAAATTGTATAATGTGTGATGATTATTTATCAGAACTGAACAATGGGACTATTTTGATCTCATCATGGTTTAAATGTTATCTAGGCAAATTTACGCTGGTTCAACGCTTAGGTATCGAATAGTTGCAGCTAAGTGGTGTCAAATAATTGAACGGATGAAAAATGCATTTCTGAGCCAAATCCGTGGGCCTTTCTATTGTTTATGCACCCCAGTCATTGTCATTTTGTCGTTGGAGACAAAAAATGGGCGAAGAACCAATAAATAATTGTAATGATATAGTTATCAGAAAATTTTGAAAACACGATTTTGAATGAAATCGTGGGGTCTTTATTATTGTTTATGCTCTCAATATAAATTCACCATTATTTTCTTGTTAGACACAAAAAATGGATGAAGAAACTATAAATAATGGTAACGATATCGTTATCAAAAAATAATGTCGGGCACAAAATTCAGGTTCGTATGAGTAGGAATTCAAGTTCTTAAAGATTTTCCCTCCTAAAAACCATCTATAGATTTTGTAAAACCGATTGACATCACATTTGAGTCATTGAAAACAATGCTCTTAGTATGTTATAAATGAAATATAATGAGCTATTTTTCCAAATGGAGGGATCTAGATAAATAGAACTATCCCAACTAGAAGTTGATGCATGTTCCTAGTGATTAATATGCAGGTTCGAACCCTCGATTTGAGTCTATGAGAAACATGAGAAAATAAGACCATCACAATGAGTTTATGAAAGGAGAAAATAGCTGGATTTTCTTTTTAATCTAGCTGGATTTTGACCCATGGAAGGGAGGAATGTCACTCTTACTTCTCTTGCACACTAGAAAAAAACACTTAAGGCAGTAACCTGGTGTGCAAAGCATGGAATATCCAGTCCAACATACAACCCATTTATAACGTCCACAATGCATACGGTATACATTCCAGATATTTACTGAACTCCACAATGCATTTATTCCATTCCATAGCCATGTAATTTCAGTACATTGCATTCCATTCATTTATTTCCAATCCAAAATTAATACAACCTCTTTACAACATAAGACGGTTACATTAAATTCACAACACTAAATCTCAGTGTGTACATTCATGTGGAAAAAAGGGAGAGGCCTCTCAACAATTTTTATCACGAAAACGAGTTCTCTTCAGATTCCAGTACTTTGTAGCCATTTAGCTTCCATTGCCTAGCATAAATGTCAACGACAATCTTTTGCCTGCAGTACCACATGCTTGGCTTCTGTGAAGGTCAACGGTCGACACTTATGGGTTGCAATCGGCAAATGCCATCACGAATATGCCACAGTCACATCTGCACATTTATAAAATATTTTTTAGACATACATAAGAAATAAATGATAGAATCAAAACTTACTCAAACTCATTAAGTTCATGTAATTTGCTAGTGTTATGATTTCAAAATAGATGAGATTCATCTTCATATTAAGATCCAGTCAAAATAACAACAATCATTTTGCACTTCCTCTTATGTGCATTCGAACCAATAGTCCATCGTATCAGAACACTTCATGGGGGAGAGAATAAAAAACTATTTAACACACGATATGGAAAAATTGATGGCTACTTCCATATATATATATATATATATCACTTAACACTTCACTCTTCAACCCTTAAAAAGAAACTCAAAATCAAGTAATATAAAATGGGGTGCATAAATAATGAGAAAGAGTCACGGATTAGTGCAGAACTACATATCATAAAACATCAAATTAGAGAAAATTGAGCACTGATGGTTTATGCACCCCATTAGGAAAATGCATTTCTGAGCCAAATCCGTGAGCCTTTCTCATTGTTTATGCACCTCATTATAAAGACATTGTCATTTTGTTGTTGGAGACAAAAAATGGGCGAAGAACCTATAAATAATTGTAACGATATCGTTATCAGAAATTTTTGAAAACTAGATTTTGAGTGAAATCATGAGTCTTTCTTATTGTTTATGTAGCTCAATTTAAAGTCACCATTACTTTTTTGTTGGACACAAAAAATGGATGAAGAAACTATAAATGATGGTAACGATATCGTTATAAAAAAATAATGTCGGGAACAAAACTCAAGTTTGTATGAGTATGAATTCAAATTTATATAATGTTAGGCCTATGATTTTACCTTAATATGCTGATTCATCCAATTTTCTTTTGTTTCCTAGTCATGTTTTTTTATGATCGGTGAGAGATGACAATCATGAAAGGCACGGGAACTAAAATTGCATTTTCAGGGGATTGTGCAATAAATCAACTCATTGGGTTGTTGTTCACTATTGGTTTGAAAATTCAAAATAAAATACATTATAAAGCCAAGATAATTGAATATGGGTTCTTTTTGTTGTTGTTGCATTGGCCTAGAAAGCAATACTAAGTTTACATTCCCTCTCTCTGGAATATTTCATGCATCCTTGTGGGCATCTAGGTGGGCCCTACAGCAAGTTTGCTTAAGTATGGAGGTTAGCTAATCATCTCCCCATCTATGTGTGTTTGTGCTGCATGGAGTTTTCTTCCAGTGATAACCATCCATTGATAGTACCAGTATGAAGTTGTGAACTCATCCATCAAGTAATCAACAAGCACATAAATGCATGCAAGACGCTACTCAAATAAGATGAACTGCTCATTAGAAATGTTGATACACATCTAGCTGAAGCAATAAGTGGGAAAAAAAAAACATCATTTGGTTTCCCTCTGCATTATCCATTTGCTTATCATATCTAGCATTAGCCCCATTCAACTTTTATGTCATCTAAATATGAGCTGTGAGATTGAACAACGCTCTGTTCATACCAACTACTCTCAGGATCAGCTGAATCGGCTCAGCTGGGGCTTTAGCTCAGCTTGTTATATACCTTACCATACAAGGGGTAAAACTAAAGACTTTTTTAGTAATGTCATTTGGTAGATAGCCTAGTGCTTCAGATTACTTCAGATTGTGCCACATTTAACTCAGGCTCGAGTTTGAGTTTGATTCATGTTTCAAATGAGCTAAGTAATTTTTGAATTTCATATCAGTAAACATAAATATTTGTGCTCCATCAAAATAACCAGCAAGACATAATTTTTTCTTCTGAAAATCAGATCAACAGCCTTGTGAGCAGATGGTTGGCGAATCCAACATGGCCAATATGCCACCTGATAATGTATGTACACATACAAAATAAACTCTTGATGAGCAGCATTGCTATGAATCACGCCATCTTCCAATGGCTTCTCCTACTCGAATTCTGTCTCCATTTTTTATGCAGAATTTGAATTCTGAAGCAGCGCTATCTTTTCCAAGCGATTTTGACACCGGGGCTTGAAAAACAAGCACTACAGTAGAACCCATGTTGAAAGCTGCAACCTGCAAGAGCCGGTGTATAATAGTAATAATAGTAAACCCTTGCTAAACCAGAGGAAAAGGTGCAACTAACTGAAAACCAGAGTATGATTCTGGAAACACAACATGAGAGCATCTAACCTCTTCCCCCTTCTTGATCATTACACCGATGCCTTCAGGTTCATACAAGCGATCGTCAGGAGGAATTGAATGTAACAGCCTAGTTTTTGGTCTGTTTGTCCTGAGCTTTGGTTCAATGAAAAGCTGCCAAGAGCAAACACAAACACCATTCAGTAGGAAGACAATGTGTTATTGTTAGTCAAAACCAAGTAAACTTGCCACTGTTTGTGGTGCCAAAATGTTAAAGAGGATCATGGCTACATTAATTGTATCAATAAATGTCTTCTATTCATGTTGATCCACAGCCTCCGCATGAAACATTTAGTATTACAACAAACTAGGAGAAGGGGGAAACAAATTAAATTGCCTAGATAGAAGTAGTGAGAAGTCATAGTTGATGAATTTTACAGAGAATATGACCTGTAATAGGGTTGAGTGGAAAAAAACAGCTCAAGAAGCCAAACACAAAAAAGAGAATGGAAAGTCAAATGGAGAATGAGGTTAATTAGCCCTAAGTTGGCTAATTAAGTTCTTTACATAATATAGAGGATCTATAAGGTTATGATCCACCAAGCACTGTACTTACCTTAGGTAATATCAGCCCATGTAAGAGAAGCAATAATGGATCAGGTCAGAGTAGGAGCCAATGCAAGAGAAGAACAAATTCAAGTGTATCCTCTGAAGGAAGAGGAGGCATAATATAGAAACAGATTGGGATTTTCATCTCACCTCTGCCTAAAGTTAACTAAAGCTCGCTAGCAACTGAGGAGGAGACAATACTGATACCATGTCTAGTAATGTTTCACTAGATCCAAGACCATGAGATCCATGTTCCTAGCCAGTTGGCTACCATTATAGCTTAGTAGCCTAACCAGTATAGAGCAGAGATGTACATCTAAACTTGCATATGCTAATGATGTCTCATTCCACATCCTCCATGTCATGGATTATAGATTCAGGAGAATTAGACGACATGAAGGGTATGTAAAGTTAATTTTTGTGTTCTACAATCTTCAATGTCATATAAAAGATGGATAAGATGGGCCAGACCATGGATATTGTTCTACAACCTTCAATATCATATTGAAGATGGACAAGATGATGGGCACACCATGGATATGGTAGGGGCATAGAAATTGATAAATATGTACCTTTTATATAACCTTTTAACAATGCTTTACAACAATCAAACTTAAATGGCGATGATACAAATGCATGAATTACAATAAACTAAGCATATGAAAAGAAGGTCACCGAACTTCAATGGATCCAACATTTGTTGCACCAATTGCAGCAACTGCCATAAACCCTTCTGCCCATTGGCCTTTAAAAAGAAGAAGAAGAAGAAATCATACGTGAATAATTTACAATAACTCTAGTTTCCTCCTCCATGTCCATGTTACCCATATATGATAATGAAAAAGCACATAAATGCATCATGGAAGATCTGAAAACTAGATACTCAAAAGAATGAATGATAAAGAGGACTGAATAATGTTTAAGGTCTCTTACCTCAAATTGTTGATGCACGTTTGCCATGTCAATAGTGCAAACACCTTTACATTTTATCTTGCACACCCTCTTCCGTTTCCAATGAGAATGGATATTGTCTAACATGTTGTGTGTTAATCCATCTCTACCTGCAACGAGAAATGATTTCAGAAACCAGCCAATGGCAATAATAGTGGAATGAATGCTTTTGTTTATGCCAAAGAACTCTAAAAGGTAACCTCAGCAACCTCAGCAATCATACGACTTAATTTAGGCTCTACAATCTCATTACCTTCGGCAAAAAGGAAAATAAAAAATATCATATATTCTGGGAATAAAAATGATACAGGAATTGCATATACCAGTTAAATCCAGCATAAACATGCCCAAATGTTCCCCTCCCAAAGAAGTCTTCCCTTCTTCCATCTTGAACGGAGATCGGGCATGCTCTCATTTGTCCCATTATTTCTTGACGTATGTGAATTAGGAGAACCCGGTGGGATCGATGTATGTGAATTAGGAGAACCCAGTGGGATTGGTGTAAGTGAATTAGGAGAACCTGGTGGGAGTGGAAGAAGATGACACTCAGTCCTCCCATCTTCATTCTTCTCCATAGAAGACCCTGGACTGAAACCATTAACTCGGGCATGCAAAGGTGACGTTGGAAAAGCATGCCCTCTTAAACCTGGTCCTGGGCTCCTTGATCTTGGGTTGAATTCAAGCTCTATAGATGCTCTAGGACTACATAAGGTGCTCCCAGTGGGAGTAGATGAACCATAATATTCACTTCTTCGAGAAAAAGAAATGTCTGGAACTCTGGAATGCTATGGAATCGGACTGCTAGAAGAATGAGTCCTGTTCTCCACAATGTGCTGCTGTCTATGTAAGTCGGGTTTCAGACTTCTGCCCCTTGGTATGTTTGTGGGGTCTGAATATCTAACAATTGAAAGTGAAGAAGATAATTAGCAACATAACACTTCAGAATGGTTGCCAGATAAAATGTACAATGACTAACAGAAGAAACAAAAATCATATTTAAAAAAAAAAACACACACACATGCAAGAAATTAATCACAATTACCAAAACACTCCAGATATTCTTCCTCTAGCACAACTGATATGACAAAAGATATGAGAACATGAAGATATGTGATAGGAAGTAGTTTGTCAGCCAAAATTCCAACATCCTTGCACAATTATGATGCAGCTCAATAATTATTGTGACCAAGACGGGACCATGCAACAATCTTCTAAATAAAAATGACTTCCAAAAGAAGTTCTCAAAATGTCCACCAAAGCCATGGGATTAGATTCAGATAAAAATGATTGAACAAAGATAGGAACTACTGATGTACAACAAAAATAGGAAATATTATAATTTTTCTCTGCCCTATGGGTTTTAGGACTATACCCATCTTCCCGTCATCAATAACAGCACTGCTTATCTTCTTAAACAGCTCATTAATTCTTCTATTTCGCTTACGTTGACTGCAAAAGATGAAATCACAATGGATTACAGTTTGTCATAAATTAATGATTGCAGCAAGCAAGAACAGCGCACAAAGATCATTGAATTACCCAAATATAAGAAGGGAAGACTAAATGAAAAGATTTTACTCAAAGCCCTAATTGTTTGACTCTTTGATTGTCCACAAAGTTACATACATTTGATGATTTGAAAGATATCTGACAAAGAGTATAGGCCAATGAGATGTTTACTGGTATTTTCATAAATGCCATTTTATAATGAAACTAAAGTCCATCTTCAAAGATATGTGTGATGCAAAAGGGGGAAAATGCAGTAAAATGGAGGGCATAACAACAAAGACAACTCCAAAAATTATGAGACAGCGATCATGAAACTAACAATCATCTTCATAGAGACTGATCAAATCAACCACTACGATGAAGTCCTCAAGATTATATTAAAACTTAAATGCAATGAAAACGTTTGGCAACATACCCACTGTTTCCCTCACTAAAACTTCAAGATCTTCGAGGCCTTTAGGCTGCTTATACAAATCGAGATCACAACATCTAAGCAGTACAGCTAACAGATGCTTGAAAGTTGAAACCATCTAGGCACTGCAACATGATATTTCCAGGTCATCAAAACACTCCATACCTACATTTGGAAAAAGAAAATTAGAAAATGTTCAGGTCACTTCAGTAAAGATGAATATAGCCAAGATACAACCAGATGGCACCTTGGAAAAGGAAAATAAACTTTACTACTTTGTGTTTCTGCTGACCCAAGCTCAAATGCAAGGACCATAGAAACCAAAGAGAATACCTAAAAACTTTATTTGTTATTGAAAATGAAAACAGTACAGTTATGACAGCTTGAGCATGCAAGAAATACACTTCAAGTCTCTATAGAAGTTCCAAACCAGCTACAGAATAAACCAACCATGTAAATAAATTTTAAAAAAATGGATTGGACCTGGAGGTCAAATCCAATGCTGTACATGTCTGATTAAGTAAAATTCTCAAATATCAATGTTCCCGGTATATCCCGAAAAACGCGAAAAGGCATAAACGGCAAGGCAAAGATCCATGGACTTGTTTACATGATGCACATAACACAAGCGAGAATAAATTCTCCGCAGGAGAAGAAACCAAAAATCAAGGCAATAAATAAACCATAGGACCAGAAATATAGAATTTCTTCATGGCTACACATCCACAGACGATATGCTTCCAAGTAAGAGATCAAAACAATGATAATCCTTATATGAGGATGAGTCCCACAACAAGACATATAATAACATGATTAGGAAGTTTATTTTAAAGTTCAAAATTATAAGCATAACATACACACCCGAAAATCCTACACCTCTTAAAGTAAATAATCTAAAGAGAGATACTGAACCAAAGATTTCCATGAAGTATTTGCTGGATAATTGATTAATAATATACAAGTTGTTAAAACAATCTCCAAGCAAATATACTTAAAAACTGAAGTATGCTAGGACATCTCATATGTGAACTTCTTTTTTGAAGTGAAGTGTGGTAGGTCATCTCATCTTCCAAAGACAATGGAATCAAATCTTGACAATGATATCACCTGTAATCAAATGAATATTTAAAAAAAATAAAAAAATAAAAACCTTCAATCTCCATCATCATACATTTTGCATTCCTAAGAAAGGACTTTTCATTAAAGGAGAAGGATCAAGTGTCAATGACAGAATCTGTATACAACCATCACTTTTTATTATTTATTTACTTATTTATTGAATGGTTACAACCATCAATTTTCATATAATGAAGAGCAGAGAACCATTTCCCTAGATAAGCTACCATCCACTTATTAAGTATCAAACAATACCAACATGGATCTCTTTCTCAATGATTCATCCCCTCCCATTTCCTAGAAAAAACACTTGGAAAATGCAATTATACCGAGTTCCACCACACCTGGCAACCCAGTGCCATTAGAGGAATATACACATGCTGTGTCATCTTCAGCAACTCAAAAAACTTGTCAACTTCACATATGTACATCCCTTTTGAAGATTAAGCTCCAAATCGACATTCCATTCAACCCCTCAACAAGCGTGTCCACACCATAATAGACTTTTCTCCCAAAGATCGAATTTCATAGTATGCCCTCTTTTTTTTACACATTCTATGACTATCTCCTTACAGACCTGCTTCACCCGCACATGGTTTTGGGCCTCTCACACACTTCATCACTTGCTTGTAATTGCTGCCATACCAAAATACAGCAATACGATAAGAAAAAAAAAAGCAGCAGTGATTTGCTTGTTTAAAGGAGGAAAAGAGCAAAATAGAACAAGGCAAAGGCTCTTTTTTTCCTTTTTTTTTCTTTTTTGTTTCCCTAATTGCAACACCAAATTACTAGACAATGGAAAAATAGAAGAGCGAAAAAGGTGTTCCTCTAACCCCAACTGGCCTTAAGGTTGTCTTTTTCATGCATCTCAAACCACAAGCAATCTTAATATGTTAGGAGAACGATGATCAACAGATATCCATTTCTCTGTGTTTGGGGCAGTACCAGGATCACATATCACATTAACTAGGTCAAACTTTTTTTACAACTTCACCCAAACAATACTAGCAATGTGCTCTTAATGACTGAGGAGAGGGGATAAAAAAAAGATCCAACCTCTAGCAGCTTCTAATTTTCATGTGTCCACAAACACAATTGCAGTTCCCCAAAACACATCAAAAATCATCAAAGATTCCAAACACAAACCAATACAATTTCAAGATCCCCAAACAATTGAAACAATCTAAGAGAGGAGATTGGGTGATGGAAGAAATGAAGAAAATGAGGGAAAGAAAGGTCCAACCCAACCTTGCGATTAAAGAAGGTGAACTGAGAAGAACAACCCTGACAATGAGATGCGTCCTCCACCCAATTGACTCCTCGCATTGACGGCTTTACAGGAAGTCCAATCTTCTCGAACATCTTGCCTCCTCTCTCTCTCTCTCTCTCTCTCTCTCTCTCTCTTCTCTCTCTCTAGTTTCTAGTTTCTAGTTTCTGCACACCATAGCAATCAAAGATCTCTTAACGCCTCTTCTCCGGTGCCCTCTAGTGAACGACGATTGCCACACCTGAGGCGAGACGCGAATGAGAAGGGAAAGAGAAAGAGAAGAGGGGGGGGGGGATTTCTGCTCTCCTCTGCAATCGATCTCCATGGGACACTTTTGTTTGAGTGATTTTTGAGAAAGAGAGGAAATCTGCGTGAAAAATTTTGGGGAAGAAAGGAGAACAAAGGGGAAAAGGGTATGGGATTGAAAACGATGTCGTTCGAAACAAGAGGGGTAAAAGAGTAAAAAATCCATGTACGAAAACCAAAATGGGCATTACCTTGTATTTCACACTAAATCCGTATAATACAAGTATAGAAACACTTTTTTGGTAAAAATCCCTTAAAAATATTGGTAGTAAAAAATGAAACCAACAGTCCAATCAATAATGTCAACATCTTGTGAAACTAATTCCCCTTTGAAGACCGCTGTTGAACGTGCCATTAAAGAATCAATAGCTTACATAATTTGTTGAAAATGGAACCTCTAAATACCACTTTATAAAATGAATGGATCCTCTAATGAGACAAGTTTAATATAAAGGCCAATGCACAAAGTCTATTTCCGAATGAAGCACAAAAAAATCAAATGAAGCACAATGCACAGAACCCATTCCCCCTTTTTTTCTGGGAGCTTGGGTTTACTATTAAAGAAAGCAAGTTGCAAAGCTACAATTATTTTTTTTTGGAAAACAAGCTGGATGGAGGCCTAAACAGGCTGACTGAGATGAGCTGTGTGTGGGTTAGGCCCTACCTATGTCTAGCATTTTATTAAACAAGACAGATACCCTAATCAAACCTAACTAAGGGTCAACCTAACCCACATACTTAACCTGACTAACAATTGTATCAATTTTCTTTCTTTCTGTTTTTTTAAGGTGCCATCACATGTAAGCCCAACTTTAGAAATTAAATACTATGAACACATGTAATAAAATGTAGCTTTTAGGATTATCCCAAAATATGTGGGTGTATAGTTTTAGCAGCTCTGATGTTCTACAAGTGAGCCCCAGTGGAGTTTTACTCCTTCAACATAAGAAGTCTCTAAGTCCATCTAAGGTTATGAGGTCCAAGGCTTGAATTTCTTATAGCTTGAAATAGAACCTCTGTTTCAGCTTATGGCTATACAGGTAACAGGCCATATCATCAACTATACGAAATAGCCTAACAAGTGATGCAGATGCAAATTGGGGATGATAACATTCATACCATATCACTTTCTTGATAATTAAACCAGTTCATATTTGTCAACATATACAAAAAGATATGCATCTAAATTTAAACTAGCTATAGGTCTAGTTATATAGGATGTCATCCTCTACCAAATTAGACCTTGCATCAGTCATGATAATGGTGTTCAAAGGTAAAAGCTTCAAAAAGCTATAATGAGAATGAAGATTTCATTTTTTTTTTCTTAAACACATATGATCTCTTCTTTTTTTCTTTTTTCTTTTTTATTTTGAGAGAGAGAGAGAATGGATGGATTAACCCAGTGATGTGTATTGGCTCATACTGCAATCTCAGTTGAGAAATAACAGTTTGAGGCCCGACATATCTAGAATGCCTGGGACCATGCTAAGACTGTTAATAGCTAATAAAAGTTCCACGGTTATATGCAATCACCAAAGACACATTAGCATTATATGCAATCACCAAAGACATACTAGCCCTGACCTGAGGATCACCAAAGACACGACCTGAGGATCACCAAAAGACACATTATCATTAAATGCAATCATCCCAATATCAGATTTCCTTTTCCTTCCATGAAATGGATTCAAACCCTAAAAAAAAAACTCACTTCATACCCAAACAAAGTGGAAACAGAGTACATGACCTCACTCATCTAAAATATATCCTGACTATGCCTTGGTATCAATTCGGTTTGGAGATATAAAAAGAAGAGAATGAGGGAAAATAATATGAGATCGTCGATGCAAGAAAACTAGGGAAAAGAACACAAAAAAGGGAAATGAGCGAACCATAGTTACATGAGGAAAGTAGCGTAGAAGGAATCGTTGAATGAAGGTAGACATATTGTACTGGTCGCTGCCGAGAGACAAGAGTGAGGGAGAGTGGTTGACTGTGCAGTGTCGAAGGAGCCTCCAATCGCAGCACCAGCTAGAGCCTCCAATCGCTGCTGAAAGAAGGAGAAGAGTGGGGGAGATCGATCGTTGCCGTCGCCGGTGGAATCCAGTCGCAGCAGCAGAAGAGAAGGGTCAGAGGTCGAGAGCAGGTAGCAGAGGAGGAGAAGGAGAGAAAATGGCGTTCGATGGAAACAGGGTTTGATAAAAAAAACGATGTCGTTCGATAAAAGAGGGGTAAAACCGTCCATAATTAACGTACGAACACTAAAATGGGCATTTGAACGTATTTATAGTTAAATTCGTATAATACGAATATACAGACACTGTTTTAGTAAAAATCCCTAGTTTATATGCCACACACTTATATGCCCATAAGTGTAAATGCCCATAAGTGTAAATGTACTTTATATACTGTATAACTGTATACCATAACTGTATAACCTCGAGCCCATAAGTTTTGCAATGTACTTTATATGCTGATGGTAGTTGATATATGCTTTTTTGGGGTCATGCTTTTCCTCTCTCTCTTCTTCAAATTGTGTTAGCAGTCATGCCACACACTTAGGTTGTTCAATTTGCCCAACTCCAGCAAGGAAGCTCAAAATATACAATCGGTTGCACTTGGCTGTTTCAAAGTCTACACTGTACCCACCCATTCTTGGCCCTATTGACATCCATATTTCAACATGCCACAGCTCAAAAATCAGGCCAGTTTTTCCATCATGTAGGCGCATCATGTGTGTTGAATGTGGACTGTTTATGACATTCTAACTGCACGCACATCCCACCTGATGAGCAAACCGGGTGACTTTTTGTGTGAGAGCATTGTAAGTGTGTGCCTGATACTGATGAGGGTGGCTTGGATCTTGCATGCGTTCCATGTTGGCAAATTTCCTCTCCAGACCTTTCTTTTCTGAAGATCTTTCGAAATTTTCAATTTCCTTTCATTTCTCACCAATATTTACACTGATTGCTTCTTTTATCTTTTGTTTACAATGCCATGTGGTATGACATGAGAATGCTTTTTGCTTGCAGTGTCAGGGCAGTCGTGGCATTAAATCTTCACAACTATGGAAGTAGAAGGAATCCCTGATGCGTGGCATTAAATCTTCACGACTATGGAAGTGAAAGGAATCCCTGATGCTTGTTGCTCGAAGATGCATGGATGCTCTCACTAATGAGGATGCCATTTTGTTATGCCTTGGATAATTAAGAAGCAACTGTTATATATCTATTTTTGGATAATTAACTTTCTAGCTATAGCTAGATAAACTCATATGATGGATTTTGTATGAAATGATGGATAAAGTTTACTATTAATGTTGTTGGTGGAAAATATAATATTTAGCAAGTTTTTTGTTCTTAATATCTTGATTTGTATTTTTTGTATATATCTAGATGAATTAATTACATATGAAGCAGGTAATTAATTATTAAGAGCTATATATATACATATATGCATGTGAAATATATATTTTAATAAAGCTTGTAAAGCAGTGACAACAATTAGATCATTTCATTATCACTGTAATTAGTCATTTGATCACAAATCATGATTCTGTGACAACACATGTAGTCACTTGAAGGGTTGCAGTAACAACAAATAAAACTTGTCCCTATAATCGTTCAGTGACAATGTTAGTTGTCACTGAATACACACCAATTTTTAAAATTACTATTTATGGTAGACTATATAGTGATGAGTATTATCGTAACATAAACTGGGTAGTGACAACAAATGATCGTCACACATACTAATATATTTAATGACGACCTATGTTGTCACAGACAAATAACGTTTAGTGACGAGTAAAATCGCCACGGTAAAGGAAGCATCAGTGACGAGGACATTTTATCGTCACTTACATCTTCAGCGACACCTACATATGCGACGAGTATCGGTTGTCACTAGGTTGGTCACTCAAACTCGCCCGTGACGACTACTGAATGTACAATGACAATAATGCTTGTCACAGAATCCCTATTTTCTTGTAGTGTACCCACAAGAAAAAAGAACTGAAGGACAAAGGAGGAGGCATCATAGAGAATAAAAGAGGAGGATCTATCAAACATGACATCGTAGTAAGTGAGAACAGACTTTCTTAAGTCTGTATAGTCTCATGCATGTTATTTCGGTGTCTTCATTCGCAAAAATCACCTGCCCATCTGTCCATTAGCATAATAGTCACGAGTTTGACGGACATATATGATGTTTCAGTATGCATTAAAACATAACTGGGTCATAACTTCTTATGAGGAACGTATGATTCACATTCCATAGCCATCATCAGTTATATCTTCTTATGAGGAACATATATATATATATATATATATATGTTTTGCATTCCATAGCCATCATCAGTTATATCTTCTTATGAGGTAGTATTTTCTGATCAGCGTATTTTCTTTATGGGATAGTGAAGAGTGCATTCATTTGAAGGTATACTCCAGATTGATTGGGCTGCCTGTGGGATCCAATGCAATGTTTTGCATTGTATACTTCATCATACTAATGCAATCTACAGTGCAACTTTCAATAGGGAAGGTGTATAAAGGAATACTTTCAAATGGAAGGCATGTTGCAATTCAGCACATCATCAAGGATGAATATGTTGAGTCTTTTATGAGGGAAGTTACGAGCCTATCACATGTCAGACATTCAAACCTAGTGGCTTTGCTGGGGCATTGTGAAGAAGAAGATGAATGGACCATCAATTGAAATGGTTCCGCAAAGTTCATTGTTAGAAACATCAATGCAAGACACAGATTCAATACACAGCATTACAACTAACCACGAGCAACAAAACACAGAATCACAAGAAAAAATAGAAATGCAAATTGCGCCTTTGTTCTTACAAGACTTTTAGGTTTGAAAGAGAGGCGAGCTCTCTTGGAATGGATCCTGTTAGCTTATTGTTGTTCAGCCGTCTGTGTATCAAACAATCAGATAGATATATCTATATCAGAATCTCAAGATCAAGGAATTCACTGCATGTAAGTATCCTATGGATAGAAACAAAAATGAAGATGGCAATGGAGCTTACAAGAAATGAAGTGAATTCAACTTGGAAAATGACTTTGGGATATGTCCTCCAAATCTGTTCTCATACAAGTCCATGCTAACAAGGTTCTTCAAATTACCCAACTCCTTGGGGATTTCACCTTCTATATTGTTCCTATAGAGCTCTCTGAAGTTGAGAAGCACAATCAGACATTCAAATCAGTCAACATGAACAGCTTCAGATTTCACCTCACTAAACTTAAAATTAAAGGATACCCAAGAAACCCAAAATAAGCAGCATGACGAGAGATTTTCAAAATTCATATAAAAAGCAGCTCACCAAACACAAGAACTTCCGAAAAACCAGACCCCAGATAGATGGGCTAGGATTCCAATGATGATGATTAGGACAAAGTGCTCAAGATGGATACATCAAAGCTCCAAAGGCCAATAATCATTATAACAAATGGATTCAAAACTCATAGCAACCAAATGTCCTCCTTGATTACATAAAACCCACAATATCAATTCAACAATGCAGAGTCTTCAGAACCTTACAAGAAACCAAAAAAAAAAATTTGCTTAAACCAAAAGAGCAAAGATTGAACAGAAACATCTCTTAGAAAAGCCAATAATTTAAGGCAAAGTCAATATAAAACTCTACACTTCCAAAATTAGATCCACTAAAACCATACGTCTAGCACAATGGTCCAGTGGCCATTTCCCCCTTATGAGCAAGGTCCTAGTATCAAAGTACATGAGGCCCATTATGTGTAAAAAAAAAAAATTTTAAAAGCACTTCTGCACTGAAAATAGTTACAACTGAGAACCTACTAAAATCCTTTCCCTGTTCTCATTTACAGAATAGGACCTCTATGATTTTAAGTTTTAGAGATGGCCTACTGAAAAAACACAGCATTACAAGATAGGGAACCATACAAGGAACAATTTATTGAAAGTCCGGGATCGTAACCCTAGAGGGGGGGTGAATAGGGTGATCTTCAAATTAATGGTCAATTTTAAATTCTTTTTAAATTCTTTCCAGTTTACTTTTAACTAGTGATGATTATGTGAATAAGTGCGGAAGATAAATAAATCAATCACTACAAGTCATTCACCATTGCACAATGATTTATAGTGGTTCAACCTCAATGCCTACATCCACTACCGGCTTGTGCTCAACACCCCACCGGATTTCTACTATTTATGCTTTTGCAAAAGGCTAAGCAATAACCTTTACAATATGCTTTCCAAGGGTAAGCAATAACCTTACAATATTTTTTTTCTAGGCTTAACAACAACATATACACTATGCTTTTCTTAGGCTAAGCAATAACCTCTACAACCAATAGATTTTTCTTTCTCAATGAAGTGTCTAAACACTAGAAGAGAAATAATTATAGCTCAGTACATTTGCCTCTTAATTAGGCTGATATGAAAGTGAAAATAAACTCACACAACACTTAATGAGATTCAAAGATGAATGAGCATGATGTGTGTGTGAAGACTTCAATCAAGTTGAAAGTGAAAGTTTAATCAATGTATGCTAAAAAGCATTTGAAAGTTAAGACACAAGGATTTGATTGAAGATGATGCTAATCACATGTATAAAAACTAAGTTGAAGAAGATATGAAAATCAAAGACTCAAGTTATATCAAAAGGTATGATTAAACATGTAATGCAAATCCAATGTTGTTTTCAAGGAACAAGATTTAACTAAAGTTCAAATGATTGAAACAATAAGGAAGGATTCAAACAAGTTAAAAAATCATGCTACAAAATAAATTGAAGTTTTTCAAAAGCATGATTACCAAAGATTGAAATATAACTTGGTTTGAATCAAGAGGTGGATTCCAAAACATATGAATCAAATATTAAATAAGATATGGATTCCACACAACATAGTTAGCATGCTAGAAAACATTAGCATGCTAGAAAACATTCTCCAAAAGTTTAAAACAAAGCATGAAACATATGAATAAGGAAATTCAAGCTTACTAGAATCTAACTTCTTGTAATCAAGCTTTAGCTTTCCATTTGGACCAATTAAGCTTCCTTAATTCATTCCTTTTGCTTGGGCACTTGAAAACACCAAAAATGGCATCTTTTCTCTCTATTTCATTTTTGGAATGAACTTGCTTTTTATAGAAAAAATGGTCCAACGGATACCTGTCGGTTGACCGATAACTAGGTGTCGGTCGACCGATAGCTCAACAGTCATATGCAACGGTCATATTTTTGAAAGTTTTTCTGACCCATATGCATTTATCGGTTGACCGTCATTTATCGGTTGACCGATAAGGAACCGATAGATGAACCGATAGCACAAAGTTGTTGAAAAAAATCGCTGACTGTTTTTGGAACCGACGAGCTCTCGGTCTTACAATTTGTACACTGCCGGTTGACCGATAGGAACCGATGTGAACCGATAGCCTGACCGACGGTGTGGTCAGATTAAATTTTTGAGGATCTGAAGTTTTTGAAGAGTGAAACTTTGAAACTATTTTAAAACTTATATTTGAAAGGTCTTTTTATAAATTGTTTCATCAAGAAAAACATAATTCAAATCAAGATTCAAATCAACCAAAAAAATTTTGAATTAAAACATGAGTAAGTTAATTCAAAAGATGATTTTCAAGAAGAAACTTGGTGAAATGAAAATGAAATCAAGGAGATGAATATCATGCAAATGCAAGACATCAAATTACAAACACCTTAGGGTCTAACATTTATGAAGAACAAAGGTAAGATCATGTTACTCAAAATCCTTTTTGGAATAGAACTTCAATGAATTCATGTTCCAAACATGGATGATTATTCCGCTGTGCCCTGTGTTGACACCAAAAATGTCACTTTGCCTCTTCAAGATCCAAAGAGCTACATGAAGTCGCAACCTGCCATAAATAGGCAATGCTGCTTCCAAAAATCAAATCTTGTCAGAATCAAACAAAAACTGCAAGATTTTTCAAGACAGCCAAAAGAGGAGTACACAAGAAGTTTCGGGCCATTTCAAAATCATTTGGCCTAACTTCGCTTCTCCGACAGCTGAAAAGGAGCTCTCGGCGGCAAAGCTCTCCGGGACCATGGTTTCCAAGACAGAGCCTATGGATCATCTTAAAATGACTCCAATAGGTTCCCTGTCAAATTTCAAGTCAATCGGACATCGGTTGACCGCACATCAAACCGCGACATCTTCATCGCGATAAAAAGCAAGTCTACTGGTGATAGGACCCCAAACGGCTTCAAAACTCAAACAAAAGCCTATGGTTGGTCTTATTTATTGCTCAGCAGGCTTCACACCAAATTTCAGGTCATTCCGACATCGTTTGACCCAGTTTCAGCTTCTGACGGAAAATCGGCAGCTCTGCGCGACAAAGTCTTCGGCTTTCTCAGGAAATTGGAAACTTTGCAAAATAAAATGCAAGGATTCTCATCAGATTTCCTACAAAGAAATTAGGCCAATAAATGGTCAGAATGTCAAGGAAAAGTACAGGAGAAAAAAGAATCAAAAAACAGCAAAAACGGACACAAAACGGGACACAAAAGGGGGAAAACCCCCCAGGGTCGCAGACCCCTGCGACCCTGGGCCAGGGTTGCCGGCGACCTTGGAACCCGGGGTCGCCGGGAAAGCCCCGGAAACCCCGGTTTTCGCCGTTTTTTTCGCGATTCGAAGAGCCCAGCCTCTGGTACTTTCCAAAATTCATGCTTTTGAGACACCAAGTCCTCTGACATCCGTCCAAAACACGGGTCAATCATCAAGAGTATCGAAAACAATATTGATCGCCACCCCGGTCAACCAAAAAAAAGTGTGCTTTCTACCCGACCGATTGAGAAATCGACAGGACAGATGGCACCGACCCGCTGTTGGCAACAAACACCTGAAATTACATGGCCATCTGATGTCGATCTACATGAAGATCCATCGATGATCATCGACAGAAGAATCCCAAAAGACGTGGCACGGCCCGCGACTCTTCAGCAGCTCGGCGACCACTTAATGCGATTAATTGACTAACTTTATTACAGTCATTAATCCATTTCTTTGGACGGCCCAATCAGAAGCAAGCATTTGGGAGTTACAAGTCAAGAGATTCATGGCATTTAACCCATGAAACTCCTCCCATCATGGCGATTAAAGGCGATTAAATGCCCTCAATCTCCTCCGGCCAATCAGAAGCCAAGAAAAAGGAGTTACAAAATAAACAATTCAATTTTGTAACTCCTCCCATTATGCGGCTTAATGACAATAAAAGCCCATAAACCCACCTAAAAGGCTACCTAAAAGCCTATAAATAGGAGAGCTCTCCAAGAAGAAAGAATAGTCACAGAGCATCAGAAAAAAAGCACAAACACACAGACAGAAGCACAGAAATCCAGAGAAAGGAAAAAGAGAGAAAACTCTGCGGAAGTTCTACACCGGCCACCGCAACAAGGTGACAAAAGTCCCTTGGGGGGTACCCCCCCCCCCCAAGGTCCTTGCCTTCTCCTCCTGCCTCCAATGGCTTAGATATGGCTTTTCAGCCCGTCTACTCGGCCTTTTATTGGACATAGGACCTTCTTTTGGTCTTTGTTCTCTAAAAACCCGAGGTTATAGCCAAGCCAAGCAAATCAATAGCATCCTCTGTTCTCATCTGCATGGATGATGGCGAAGCCCACACATGGCTTGCGACCGTCAATCTAAACGGGTCCCCCACAATCTCCTGAGAAGTTAGATCCTCCTTTTCTTGCTTTTCATTGTAGTTTGTATTTTTTCAAAAGAGACAAAAAATCACAACTCTTGTCTTTCATTATTGATAAGGATTGTAAATCGGCTATAAATGCAAAAATCGGCTATAAACGCCAAAATCGGCTATAAATGCCAAAAAAATCGCCTTTCACGGCAAACCAAGAAAAATGTCTCTTTTCTTAAATATATGTGCAATGGAAAACTTGAAAGAAGTTGATTTCCTTTTTACTTGCGAAGGTTGATCTCCGGATCACCACTTGCAATTCCAAGTAAAAATAGAAAATCTGGCACACCCACACAAAAAAAGAAATGTTGATGCACGCCCCTTGCCCCCCGGTTACGAAAGGGTCGGAACCAAACGGACTCCCACGTCCGCCGACCTCGGTAGGAACTCGAGCATCCGGAGCGCGGTCCATCACCCTGCACATCACATGTGCATGAGAAGATTTTCCTCCAAACAAAAGCCTACCTCAAAAATCAAGACACTACAAGATGGAGACACATGAAAAAGAAAAAAAAATCTGAAAAAAAAAAAGAAAAAGAAAGAAAGGGTAAGATCATGTTAGTGAAAGAAAACAAAAACCCACCTCTATGTAAGATGCAGCAATGTCAAAGTGCTTCTCATTTGTCCTGGCAATGAATATATCCCAAAACACAGACCACCACTCTAAGAGAAAGCCGCCTGGTGCATTAACGGCTGAGAACCGACACCACTTATCAGTTAAAAACCAAACCAACACAACAAAATCTCAAACCCCCACCCTAAAACATGCTTATCTTCAATTAAATATCTTCACAATCTTACCAACAGGGTCAGAAGACACTTTCCCTTCGGCTTGGAAGGCATCCAACCTATTTTTGCAAACCCAAACAGAAGCAAAATCAGAGAGCCAAAACCCAAGAAATGCACAGTACCAAAAAAAAAAAAAAAACACTAAATGTCTCTCTTTCTCTTCCCCGTCGAGGATCTTACCAGAAACCTCTCTGTGCATGTATAAATCCAAAATGCAAAATTGTGGTTTTTTGAAAATCCAGAGAGGGTTATCAGAGTTACAGGTAACCTGCCTTTGAAGGCAAATCCAGAGATTACAGGCGAACCCAAAGAGGGTTGGTTATCAGGCAAATCTCAGCAAATCCAGATAGGGTTTCGTTAAGGCCAAATCAAGAAAAAATGAAAAAAAAGAGAGTAAATGTTCATACCTCTGTTCGGCTTCCAAGAATCCAGAGACGTGCCTGCGGTGAGTTGGTCGATCTCCACGCACAAGAAACCCCCAGATCAGAACGGCGAGTTTGGCATTGACGAAGAGGAGAATGGCCTGCTTGATGGAATCCAAGCGGGTGATGGGTCGACTTTTGGGTCCCAAAACCTTCATCTCCACCTGCGATTCCAGGTCCATGTCCACGCAAATCAGTATGTCTTCGTTGCAGAATCTCATCGGCTGCAAGCTATATCGAGAAGAAGAGCCGCCGCCTCCTCCTCTGTCCATCTCTCTCTCTCTCTTTGTAGAAGACTCCGAACGAGTTTGAGAAGGGCTGCTGTGATCGTCGTGCGCCTGGGAGAGGTCTGGAGAGGGAGGGAAATATAGAAAGGGATGAGAGGAGATGGGTTCTGGAGGGGTTTTTCCTAAGATGGAGATGGGTTTTGGGCGATTCACTTGGAGTGAGGGGAGAGAAAGAAATGAGTTAGGGAAAAGAGGACTTGGAGAGGGAAAAGAGGGCTTGGAGGGGGAAAAGGGAATGTTGGAGGCGGGAGAGGGAAATCAGTGGTAAATTTAAGAATAACCGATATAAAAAGATAGATGTGATATCGGTTTTGGGAAATTATATAATATCGATTTTATAATAACCAACATAAAATATAAAAATTAATATCACATATGTGCTAACCGATATTATATATAACGATTATTATATCTGTTATCATGTAACCGATATTAAAAAAAATTGACCGATATAAAAAAATATTAACTGATATAAAAAACCTTGACTGAAGATATTATATCGGTTATATTAAAAACCGATATAGAGCAGGTTTTGTAACCGATATAAAATTTCCATTTTCTAATAGTGTACTCACTTATTTTTTCCTAGATCTAGTATTTTAAAGTGTAGATCTAAATTTTTTTATTTCTAAAATTTGGAGCTTTTCTTGAAATCAATTACATTTTTCCAAACATTAGTGTTTAAATTTCATAAAATTATGGTACTTCTTTTTCTTTCTTTGTATTCTAAGGTGGGATAAAGGGTGCTCGTCCATGAAATACAAGAACTTTTTGGTACATTTTCCATTATAAACTTGTACTGTTGGGCAGTGAATCAAATTACATGCTTAAGTTCATAAAGCCTTCCTTTTAGAATCCAAATCAGCTTACTTCAGGTCAGTTTAGTCTCATTCTCCCCTCCCTCACCACCCTTCGTTTGGAATATTAATTTGGCGGGTTTCTTTTTTTACGGCATGCGAAATGTGGGCTGTGAAAGCTGATTAATCTTGCAGCTTCTCAAAGTAGGCCGTTGAACTTAATTTGAATGGCTTGGCCTTTTACAGCGTGCAACATGTGGGCTGTGATACCCTAATATTTTTACGGCTTGCGAATGTGGGCCGCAAATGCTCAATAATTTATGGCGTCCTATATGCACGCTGTAATTGATAAGATCTCACTGTGCGCAAAATGCACGTCTTAATAAAGAGAAGAAAAGGCCCTTTTGCGGCTTGCATTCCATGCGCACCATACTATTATATCATTTACGGCTTGCATTCAATGCACGCCGTAAATGAGAAGCTGTAAAAGCCCTGAAATGGTGTAGTGACATTAATACTTGTCTCGACTGGCAACCTGACTCCCTTAGTCGAGGTCAGGTGGATAGCCGAGGTCAGTGTGCGCAGCCGAGGTCAGAGTGCGAAGCCGAGGTCAGTCTGGTCTCGGCCAATGTTCTGACCCTATCGCCGAGGTGCACTTGGATGGCACGTAGGCGCGTTTAACTGCCATCTTATTGCCGAAGTTAACGTAATCTTGGTACCTTAAAAATCACCCCACACAGGGCATCTACTAGGGATATTAAAGCCCATGGTGGAAGCTTCGTTTCTTCCAAGCAAGAGAAGAGGACTTGTGTGTGCAAGTGAAAGAAGAAAAGGGAAAGGAGATGGTTTGTTGGATAGTATGGGCAGTTTGGTAAAAATCAAATCCCCTCAAATTCAGTTTTGACTTTTTATAAAAAAAAATTTGAATCACTACTACTAATTAGTGTTTTACTGAAGTCTTTATAATTTCTTAGTAAAAACCCCATGTAATCATTTTATAGTGCACATAATAAAGGAGAGCATGAGATGAATGCCCAATGTAATAAAAAAATTATTTTCCTAGGGAACATTTTTTTGTAGCTTCCACGGAAAAATGAGTTTCGCAGACTTTTCCTCTTCCTCAAAACTATTTTTCTTACCCTTCCTCCTATAGTCGGAAATGCTTTTCCATGAAATTATGATTTTTTTTTATAATTCTTATTTATATCAAATAAAATGAGGAGGGAATAAGTAAGTCACTAATACAAATTTTTCCTTTCAGGAGATGCTCAAGGTGACATCAATAGGAAGGATTGAGCCCAACCGCTCATATATATAACTCATGCAACCAATCAATTCCTGAAAAGAAAGAGAAAAAAAATGAGTAATGCTACCTGGACATACTTTTTGGCATGAATTTTGGACAAACCCCTATGTTACCCCTTAAATATCACTCCCCTATGTTACCCCTTAAATATCAGTGATATTCAAGGGGTAACATAGGGGTTTGTCCAAGATTCATGCCAAAAAGTATGTCCAGGTAGACTTTTTGAAAAAAAAAATAGGAAGATTAAATGGGGAACTTTGGAGGAAGAGAGTAGTCAAGGAGATTTAAAGGACTCATCGAAGAAATCTACAAAAAAATATTTATTAGAGTATCCATCTTAGGCCTCATATCAAGAGAGGGGTGATACAGAAGTGTTGATCTTCTAGAGACATTCTCAGGATTTTATATTAGTCCTCATCTAGGCCAGTTAATCATGTCCCTCAAAAGGCCCTTAAAATGAGGATTTTTGTTTTTCTTAAAAACCCTAGGGCCGGGCTTTGACAGAATTTTGTATGCCCTTTAATTTTGAAGGCCGGGCCTAGTACTTATATTTATTCATATTTAAATATTATGTATATAAATAAATAGTCAGTATGGTAAAATTATCATTGCCTAAATATGTCAACATAAATAAATGGGTCCATTCCAAAGTCCCATGCATACTTTCACTGTATAGTTGGTGTTAAGAGAAATATGCCAAACCCCAATAGTTGTTGATAATTTGGAGGAATCACGTTATGAAACACTGTTAGGGATTTTGTAATATTGCAATTTGATGGATGCATTATCATTTTAATCTTCATTTGATTTTTCACACATGCATTGATTTTGAAATACTTGAAATCTTGATTTAAACATGCATTGTTTTAAATCTTGTAAATCATATGTTTCATGCATGTTTTGTTTTAAAACTTGGATGCATTTTATTTTGAAAAGAATTTATAAATCAAGCTAGCCAATGTTTTGATGTTTCAAATTATATTTGGCTTTTTAGGTTTCATGATTTTAAACCTCTTGGAATGATTTAATTCATGTTTCCAAGCTTGATATTTTGGCCCAAAAGAATCCCCAAAGAAAATCTTTAAAATATGAAAAATTGGGATTTTTGGTCCAGGGACCCAGTCGACCCACAGTGTGGTCGGTCGACCGAGCCCATGGACTCAGTCGACCGACCACACTGCAGGTCGACCGAGAAAGTGACCGTTGGGCTACTTTTTCAAACGACCATTTTTATGACCATCGAAGCCCAGGTCGACCGGGATGGTGCAGGTCAACCGCGGACATGCTGAGACTCACTTTTTGAGTATAAATATGAGTTCTTTCCCATTGAAAAAGGGGTTGAACAATTTAGAGCTTCTAAGCACTCTTTGAGGAGTTTGTAGAGAAGAAAAAGGGGATGAACTAAGAGAGACCAAGAGGGTCATTAGTAAAGCTCAAGCTTGGATTAATGAAATTAAATCTCCAAGTAAGCTTTGCTTAAAACTAATCATATGTTATATGCTTTTTTTAAATCTTTGGAAAATGTTTAATAGCATGATAACTATGATGTGTTGAATCCATTCTTCTTTTAATCTTTGATTTTATTGGATTCTTCACCTAGATTCAAATCAAGTTTGTTTCATAAAACTTCTTAAACATGTTTAGTCAAAATCTTTGTTTTCCTTTATAACAAGTTTCTTTAACTTGTTTGAATTCTCTTTGTTGTTTTCAATCTATTTGAACTTTAGTTAAACTAGTTTTTTTTTAAAACAACATTGTTTATGCATCACATGTTTTAGACATTATTAATTTCATACAACTTGTAATCTTTTGATTTTTATAACATTAACAAGTTAATTGTTTTACATGTGATTTGCATATATCTTCAATCAAATCTTTTATGTGCCTTAAAATTTAAAATGCTTTGAGCATATATTTTGATTGGATTTATTTTTAACTTGATTAAAGTTTTCACACACACATTTCATAAGCATTCATCTTTGTAATTCTTAGGTAGCGTTTGGTTCGCTGTAATGAAGGTCGGAATGGAATGATCATTCCAACGGAATGGTCATTACAGTGTTTGGCTCGCAAAAAAGTAGCGTAATGACTATTACCTCCGGAATCCCATTCCCTTATGTAGAGGAATGGCCATTCCATCCGGGATGGGAAGGAATGGCCATTCCATTCCTTTCTACTTTTTTTTTAGACCAAAATACCCTTCTTCACATCTATACATTATTATTATAATAATAAGATTATAAAAGAGAAGAACTTGTGTGGGCCCCACCTATATAATAATAATATAATATATACATTATTATTATAATAATTATTATTATAAGATTAGAAAAGAGAAGAACTTATGTGGGCCCCACCTATACAATAATAATATAATCTATACATTATTATTATTATAATAATAAGATTATAAAAGAGAAGAACTTGTGTGGGGCCCACCTATATAATAATAATATAATATATTATTATTATTATTAGATTATAAAATAGAAGAACTTGTGTGGGCCCCACCTATATAATAATATAATATATACATTATTATTATTATCATTATAAGATTATAAAAGAGAAGAACATGTGTGGGCCCCACTTATATAATAATAATATAATCTATACATTATTATTATTATTATTATAAGATTATAAATTAGAAGAACTTGTGTGGGCCCCACCTATATAATAATATAATATATATTATATTATTATTATTATTATAAGATTATAAAATAGAAGAACATGTGTGGGCCCCACTTATATAATAATATTATAATATATACATTATTATTATTATTATAAGATTATAAAATAAAAGAACTTATGTGGGCCCCTCCTATATAATAATAATATAATATAATATATACATTATTATTATTATATTATAAAATAGAAGAACTTGTGTGGGCCCCACCTATATAATAATAATATAATCTACGTATTATTATTATTATAAGATTATAAAATAGAAGAGCTTGTGTGGGCCCCACCTATATACTAATAATATAATCTATATTATTATTATTATTATAAGATTATAAAATAGAAGAGCTTGTGTGGGCCCCACCTATATAATAATAGGCAAAATTAGCGAAATGTCCCTATAAGTCGATGTTTCCAGCCTCCAGTCCAAGGAAATACTTTTTAAGGCCTATGGTCCATTCAGCTAGACTGTTTGCAGCCATAGGTCCCTGCGCCTACATGTTCTCATTTTTCAAGACTAAATTGCCCTTTTAACCATTTTAGGCATAAATTTTGAAATTTAAAATTTTAGAATTCGTATTATCCCTCTTAAACGAGCCTACATTTGCGCTGATCTCTGCACATCGTCTTCGTCTTCGTTCTAGAAAAGAGCAGGAGATTCTTGAGGGGATTCGATGACCGAGTTTCTTGCAGAAATTCGAAACGGAGAAAGGGGTTATCGGATTTGCTAAAACCCCACTTCCCACCAACGAACAAACGAAAACCCCTTCTTCCTTCTTCCCTCTCCCATCACCTCTGGGAACTAGCTCTTCCTTCGATCCCTAAAATCCTCCCTTTCTGCAACTGGTTTCTCCCACAGCTCCACCATTTCCACTTCCCTCTCTTAGCTTAAATGCCCAGGGTTTTCTCCTCCTCCTTGTATTCCCATCCAAACCCTAGAATACTCCAGCATCCGAAGCCTCTCCAGCCGTCCGTCATTCCGATCCAAACCCGCCGGCAATGGCCGGAATCCAAGGAACCCACCGCCGCGAGGAGAGTTCCCGGCCGGGACAGGCGGACGCGAGAAGAGCCTGATCGAGGACGAGGGCAAGCTCAGCGACTAGGTCAGCGATCTCAAGATCGATTCCTTCCGGCTCGGACTGACCAGCGAAAACGACAATGATTCAGAGGTGATGGGAGAGGGAAGAAGGAAGAAGGGGTTTTCTAGTGAACACTCCAACATCCAAAGCCTCTCCAGCCGCCGGTTATTCCGATCCAGACCCGTCGGCGATGGTCAACATCAAAGGCAAGGGAATGAAGCATTATGATCTTCACCTTGCATGGTGTCTACAGCATCCCCTCACAGGACCATTCAATCATCTACAACATCCCCTCACAGGAAATCTTTACAATTGCCTGAACAGAGGCCAGGAAGGAAGAACCCAGGCTCTTTCTCCGAACAGAGGCGAGAAAGAGTAGGTTCCAGGTCAGGTCTGACCCACTCAGCCCAAAAGCCCAGTAGCATTTACTAACATGATGACCGGAACCCACCATTGCCGTTGATGTTATCGGAAAAGAAAGGCAGCGGGTCCCGGGTTTATCCATGTTTTTTTTTAAATTTATCTATTTTTTATAACATTTATCTGAGTTTCTTTCAAATTTATCTGTATTTTGGTGAAATTTATTTGAGTTTTTGTCAATTTATCTGTTTTTGTTCAAATTTATCTATTTTCTGTCATATTTATCTGAATGTTGTTCAAATTTATCTGTTTTCTATCATATTTCTTTGTGTTTTTGGTAAATTTATCTGAGTTTTTTTTTCACAATTTATCTGAATTTTTGGTAAATTTAGCTGAGTGTTGTTCAAATTTATTTATTTTCTGTCATGTTTCTTTGTATTTTTGGTAAATCTATCTGAGCTTTTTTTCAAAATTTATCTGAGTTTTTTAGCAAATTTATATAAGTTTTTTGAAATCTATATGCGTTTTTTAAATTTATTTGCGTCTTTTGAAATTTATTTGTATCTTTTTAAATTTATTGTATTTTTTGAAATTATTGTATTTTTTAAAATTTATTTTAGTTATTTTAAATTTATTTGCATTTTTTAGAATTTCTTTGGATCTTTTGAGATTTATTTGAGTCTTTTGAAATTTATTTATATTTTCTGAAATTTATTTGGATATTTTGAAACTTATTTGAGTCTTTTTCAATTTATTTGCGTTATTTGATTATATATTACTTTTTTTAAACTTATTTCATTTTTTGAAATTATTTTATTTTTTAAAACTTATTTTCGTTATTTTGAAATTTATAACTTATAATTTATTTGAAAATCTGGGGATTCCATTAATCGTGGGCAATTAATGTTTAGTTGGCCATTATTAAATGGGATATCCCCCCCCCCCCCCCCCCCCCCCCCCCCCCCCCCCCAATCATGGGATAAGATTTAAAGAAAGGTTAAATTAGACATTTTATGTGTGAATAAGTGTGGGAATGACCTTTGGCTCTATGACTTTTTTTGTGGATATAAGGCTATAAAGTGAAATGTTTAGGGACCCGTCACCGAATGCCCCATAATAATAATAATATAATCTATACATTATTATTATTATTATTATAAGATTATAAAATAGAATAGCTTGTGTGGGCCCCACCTATATAATAATAATATAATTTATACATTATTATTATTATTATAAGATTATAAAATAGAAGAGCTTGTGTGGGCCCCACCTATTTAATAATATTATAATCTATACATTGACTAAGCCAAAGATAAAAATCTAATAAGGGTATTTTGGTCAGTCTTATGTAAATTTTATTACATTCCATGACTCATTCTAGCGTACCAAACGCACAAACAGGAATCAACTGGGTTGATTCCTTAGCGTACCAAACGCTGGAATGGAAATTCCTATTCCTGCCTCATTCCATTCCAGAGTCATTCCGGTCTCCATTTCATTCCCGCCTACAACCATTCCAGCGAACCAAACGCTACCTTAGTGTGTCTGTGTGAGTTGTTTTACAATTTCATATCCGCCTATTTAGAGGCAATTTATTTGAGCTTAAATTGTAATCTCTTAGAGTGTTTTGTGAAGACACTTTCTTTGAGAGAAATCATTTGCTTGTAAGGTTATTGCTTAGCCATATAAAAGCATTGTGTATAAGCTGATATCAGTTTAGACCAAAGAGGAATCTCTGTTACTAAATCCCTTAACCTTTCAGTCTCTTTGCCTGTTGCTGCCAAAGCTACAAACTATGACTCCATTATAGAATGAGTTGTACATGTTTGTTTCTTAAAAGCTCATGACACTGTTGCCCCTGCAAACATGAAAATCCATTCGCTTGTGGATTTAGAGTGATCAGAACCTTTAATCCAACTTGCATCAGTGTACCCTTCAAGTACAATTGGCTCCCTACTATAATGTAAATCATAGTTCATGGTCATCTTCAAATAACCAAAGACTCTTTAAATAGAATTCCAATGCATATGTCCTGGATTATTTGTAAATCGGCTCAATACCCCCACAACAAAAGCAATATCAGAACGAGTGCAATGTATTACATACATTAAACTGCCAACTACACTAGCGTAATCCAATTGAGAAATGGATCTATCATCATTATTTACCAATTTAATGCTAGGATTTATTGGGATGGAGGCCATCTTTGAAATACTATTGTCATATTTATTAAGTATATTTTTTTATATAATGAGATTGAGTAAGAGAAATACTATTTTCTCCTCTCAAAATCTTTATGCCTAAAATGATATCGGCATCCCCCATGTCTTTCATGTTAAAGTATGATGATAAAAAAAAAAAAAATCTTTGGTTTCTATAACAATAGCATTATCAGTACAAAAACAAGCATGTCATCAACATATATGCATATAATCACACCTCTATCGATCATGTGTAAATTTATAATAAACACATTTATCAGAATCATTCTGTAGAAAACCATGAGAAACAATAATACTATCAAATTTATCATGCCGTTGTTTTGGTGCTTGTTTGAGGCCGTAAAGGGATTTAATGAGCTTGCATACTTTATGCTCTTGACCTGGCATAACCAATCCATTAGGTTGATGCATATATATTTCCTCATCTAAGTCACCATGCAAAAACACAATCTTAATATCCATTTGATGTATTACCAGGTTATACACTGAGGCAATAGCAACAAGACCTCTAATAGTAGATAATCTTGCAACAGGAGCATATGTATCAAAATAATCTATACCTTCCTTTTGGCAAAACCCCTTAGCCACTAATCGGCCTTTGAAGTTTTCCACTAACCCATTGGATCTTAACTTGCATTTAAAGATCACTTACATCCAATGGGTTTTGACCCTGGCAGTAAGTCAACCAATTTCCATGTATAATTAGTCATAATGGCGTCGATTTCGTCATTGATAACCTCTTTCCAAAATGGAGCATCTCTAGAGCCTATTGCCTCATTAAAGGCTAGGGGGTCATTATCAACATTTAACATTAAGAAAGAGTTCTTTAATGTGGACCTATCTCCTTTTACAAGATACAAATAAAAATCGGAGCCAAAACTATATGAAGGATCTTTCTTGGCCCGTTTATTCCGCCTAGGTACGATATCAATTTGGGATTCATGATCCTCATCAATATTTATACCATTATCATGTTCATTATAAGAAGATGTATTAGGTCCAACAGAGTTTGAAAGGTCAACATGTAAGTTTCTTTTGAAAGATTTTTCATAAAATTGTGCATCACAAGACTCAATAATAATATTTTTATCTATACCACCTACACTTTCTAATGTTAAGAATATGTAGGCCTTACTATTTAAAGCATAGAAGAAAAAAAAAACACATTTAATAGCCTTTAGTCCTATTTTTGAAATCTTTGGATCCGGTAATCTTACTAGAGCCCTACAACCCCAAACTCTAAAATAAGAAAGATTTGGTGACCTTCCCTTCTATATCTCAAATGGGGTGAGACAAGTCTTTTTATGTGGTATTCAGTTTAATATATAACATGCGGTCAATATGGCCTCTCCCCATAAATTTTTGTTTAGACCGGAACTAGTTAACATAGAATTTACCATTTCAACTAAGGTTCGATTTTTTCGTTCCGCTAAACCATTTTGATTGGGAGAATAAGGGGTTGTAGTCTCATGTCTAAGGCCTTTGGATCCACATAATTCATCAAATTCCTTAGAGGTGTATTCACCTCCACTGATCTTCTTAAGGTTTGGACCTTAATTTAAAGCTAATTTGTTTACAACTTCATTTACATAAATTTTAAATTTAGATAATGCTTCATCTTTGGTATGCATTAAATAAATATAAGTAAATCTAGAGTGATCATCTATAAAAGTGAGAAAATACCGCTTTCCTCCTCTAGTTATGATTTCATTTAACTTACATATATCAAAATAGATTAAACCTAATTTTTGTGAGTGTCTTTTTACAGAGGGAAAGGGTTTCCGAGTTATTTTAGCTTTAACACATATTTCACATTTATCACTTTTATTATAATTACATTTTGGAATTAATCCTAGTGAATCAAAGATCCGATAGAACTAGCATTCACATGTCCTAATCTAGCATGCCAAGTATCAAAAGACACAATCAAATAAACAGGATGAGAAGATTCATTATTGATATTAATTTTGAACATTCCATTGGTGGCATAACCCATGCTACATATGTCCCATTTTTCATCAAAATAAACTTATCCGCCTCGAAAACCAATTTGATTGAGGATTTTGCAGGAGGACAACTTAAGGTCCACCCTTTCATATCCGACCATTTTAGAGACATGTATAATTCATGGCCATCTCCTCCATTAACAAATATTTTGATTAATGCCTTATCATAGGAAACATGACGAGTAGCCCCAGTGTCAACCCACCACTCATTATCATTTCCCACCATATTAATTTCTGAAATGACTGGTGCAAGTTTTTATTCTTCAGTCACATGTGTTTGGTCTTTAGTATTTTTCTTAGATTTAGCCTGTTTCTTTCGTTTGAGAATCCGGCAATCCCGTTTAAAATGGCTTAGTTTGCCACAATGGAAACATTCGCCCTTCTTATGTTTGGATTTCTTAAAATCAACCTTAGACTTCTCATTAACATCAATAATTTTCTTCTTTTTCTGCTTATTTCTTGAATGAAAATCTGATTCCAATATATTAGCTTTTGCTACAATTTTGGATTGTTCCTCTTTCAAATCACAAATTCTATATTTCCTCCTAAATTTTAAGATTTTGTAACAAATCTTGGATTGATATCGACTCCTTATGTTTTAAATTTTGAACGGCGATCTTTCCAACTAGGAGGTGATTTTGCTATCACCGTTGAAACAAGAAAATCTTCATCAAAATTGTAACCTTGAGCCAATAAATTGTTGATGATAATTTGATGATCATGGACCTAATCAAGAACTAGTTTACTATCAATCACTTTGAAATAAAAAATCACTCACCAAATATTTACGATTACCAGCATCCTCCGAGTGATATTTTTGCACCAAAGCATCCCATAACTCCTTTTGAAGTCTTGGTTGTCCGATAAACATCATATCGAGTGTACCACGATTGCATTCAGGATGTTGTTCCGACGAATGTAATCATGGCAATGCCAAAGATTGAAGTTGTTGGTTTGGTTTGTAGATCTAACCATGGGATCCTCAATTAGAACATGTACCACGCCCAAAGTTGATAGTAGAAAATGAGTCTTATTTTGCTGACATCAATGAAAATTGCGGCTATCAAACTGTTCAAGACGTCCAAAGTCTTGATTGATCATCATCATGGATTGGGCCAAGGCAAAATCCACCTCAATTACAAGAAAAGGTTTTATTCCCTTAAGGAGAGCGTGACCCGCGACCTTGGCCATCCTTCCAATCAAAGTCATTTATTATTATTTTTTCTCTAACATTCTTAAGGCGATAAATGCACCCACACCAGATAGATGTCTACAAATGGGTTACTTTGATCACCAATGGCCCACCCATGACACTTGAAGATTAATGGTTAGATGGGCTAGCTGAGATAATTGGAAGATGTCCATTGTGAAGAAATATGTGTTACTCTTCGAAATAGTTGCGTAAGATTGAAATGGTATAGGGCATTCATTATTAGGACAAAACTTCCATGTCGTCCAATCAAACATTGGGTCAACTTGGCCCAAAAGAAGGCCAACTCGTCTCGGAATGGAACATGGTCAACCCAAGTCAGGCCTAATATAATAAATTCCAAAATAAGGACCCCATTATATAGCTCCAAGCTAAAGCCTAAGCACAAGCCTAGGTCCAAACCCTTCGTACTAAGACTATAGGGTTATCCAAATAATCATATATAAATGACATCCTCTTTTAAACCATATCCGATAGGAGTACAATACATGAAGTGGATTGATGAGAACTCATGAACCTAATTGATAACTACACTAGTAATTGTGACTGATTGATGAGAATAGTTAGTATGCACCAAACACGGGGTTTGGTTTGGTGCTATTGGTGGTGGCGGTGGTGGTCTTCAATGGATTGTTGGTCCTGTGTTGTGAACTTAACCTTGTGGACTGCGATCTAAGACAAATAATTGTTGTGGCACATATTAATAAGATATGGGCCTCATTGCTAGGTTAGCTACACGCATACATGAAAGAAACTTAAAAGGTAATTTGGATCTAGTTGTTGCGTTTAGATCAACTCCTAAATTATTACTAAACATCAATGCTTTTTAGGCATGACGCAAAACCACAATACGGTAATGTCTTCATGTGGTAAAGCAAACAGTGTTGATTTTGTTGTAGTTCGGGATCTTCAAAGATCCGATAACACAAAAGAGGATTGGATCAAACAGCACATGAATATAATCATAGGTTGACTAGGTTGATCATCTTTATTCTAAACCATGTAATGTGGCTAGAGACTGAGTCTTTTTTTTTTTAGAATTTATAAGTTCGAGTTTACAAGCATAACCAGACTAGACATACTATAACATCAACAACCTTTTACCCAAAAACAAAAAAAAAAAAAAAAAAAAAAACATCAACAACCATCTACAATATCTGTACACCTCAGTTACAAGAAGCAGTTTTAACATCTCACAACAATGTAACATCCTATAACAACATGAACATAGAGTACAATAGATAGTTTTGAACATCCCAAAGAGTACCGAAACACCATCGGTGACATGAACTTTAGATCTAATTAATATATTGTCTCACGTAATGTCACGATCCGGTCCCGAGATTTGATTAGCTCGGACAAACTCCGAGTCGCGAGTGCATACTTACTCCCGTAAATTCCGAATTAACAAAAGCTAAAACGAAACTCACAAGGGATATCAAATACAATACTTGTCAACTGTATAAAATTGCGGAAAATATACATTGACGAAAACACAATACATAAGTTCAGTTCTATGTTCAAGGAAGTCAACCACCGTATACTTAATACAATACGGGGACTTCTAATTACATACCAACATGGTTTACAAAAATCTAATTCTAATTTGCTTCAAAAAGAATTCCATTCACACTCCGAAATCAGATCCACTCGATTAAACCTCCTGGAAGTATCGGGCGGGCATCCTCCGCTGGCGGCGCGGCCTCAGCAGGACCGGCACAGGCATCTGGGCCTGTGACATTCATCAATAGTACCATGAACACGACGGTTCAACCGATACATACATGTGTATGATAGTTCTAGCTATCAAATAATCAATCAAACAATTCAATACATATAACATTTCTTTACCATTCATAATAACGGATCCAGTAATATCAGTAAGTTAATATCTACTAGGACACTCTTTATTCAATGATTGTTCACGTTCAATTATATGACTTGGGTAATATCAAATGGTGTGGAATAAGTCAGTATCTTGATCAGAGATCACTAACTTCCACGAGATTCCGGAACACCTCTCGCATCTGCTGCAGCAGGAATGGTTCATTATTCAATTCAATGCATTGTTACCGTTAGTAACTTCCCATTTCATTTCATTTATTTAATTCATATACCGTATAGTTCGTTCAACGGTTTGATGACTATACTAATGTAGAGATTAACCAATTCTAGTCAGACTTCTAAGCCAAGCAAATGAGTGAAACATTCATTTTCCAATACACGTACTATTTTTTATGAATATCATTTGAATCATGTATTCGGAAAATTGAGTTTACACCTATGAAGGCTTAGACATTAACAATTTTCAGCCTGTATACATTAGGCTTCAAAACAGACAAGTTCAATACATTTCTGTACAGTGTCGGTTAGCCTGTCGGTCGACCGACAGCTACGGGTCGGCTGACCGACGATGCGTCGGTCAGAATTCCAGAGAGCTAGAATTCACTGAACCCATTCTTCATGTTGTCGGTCGACCGACCTCATCACGTCGGCTGACCGACGATACGTCGGTCAGAATTCCAGAAAGCTGGAATTTCACTCCATCTTCTTATTTGTGTCGTCGGTCAGGTCATCGGTCGACCGACCACGCGTCGGTCAGAATTCGAGGGAGCTAGAATTCAATGGAAACAGGTTCCATACCTGTCGGTCAGCTCGTCGGTCGACCGACACCCAGAAGCTCAGTTCGAGCTTTAGATTTCTGAAGCCAAATATCTGGCTTTTTGGTCCAATTGAGTTCTAACCATTCAAAAACATCACAAATCATAAAACATGTAAGTACCTGCCTCTTGTGAAGATTTGAGGAAGAAAATCTCTTGCTTAGCTTGAGCTTGAGCTTAAATCCCCAATTTGAAGCTTTTCTCCAAAGCTTATACTCCAAGAACTTGAATACAAGTTAAGGAAGAAG